>CM030832.1:39679891-39822391 GCA_018105865.1 Metaphire vulgaris | reverse complement strand
CTGCCCCCCGTTATTATATAAATTTACTCCTTCCTAACCTCAAACCCTATTTTTTAAAATTTAACCCCTCAATTGGGGATTAAATTTTCAGACGCGTCATCGTAGGGAACCTACTGGGGATTTAATTTTTGGAAAAGCGTTCTTCAGAAATGATTGCTGTAACGTTTTAAATTTGCTATATCTCAGGCTATGTAGGAGCTAAAAAGATGAAGTTTGCGCCATTGTTTAGATCGCTTATTCCTCTTTCTAACCGTCCGTGCAAAACAAAAAAAAATTGAGGGTAGAGTCCACTTTACGGCCTAAAATATCACCCTCTCCCCAAAATATTTTTATAGCCTCCTAGCAAAATATTTTCAGCGGTAACCCCAGTTTGGTCAGCGGCAAAGTTATAAAGGGATGTCAGTGGAACAAAATAAACCAAAAAGTTTGAAAATCGGTTGACATTTGGTAAAGATCTGTCAATTCCAACCCGATGACCCCAATGTTTGAACATAATTATTATCGGCGAATTTCGCGAAAGTTTTGAATTTTGAGAATTCTGATCAAAATTACATGATCCAGCGAAGGCATTATGTCCATTCCCATTGATGCTATTGCTGGATCATGACTGAATTCCTAAATCGATTTCTGTTCCATTAAATATTTTAATTTTAGTTTCCTACTTTTTTGGATTTGCTATATCTCAGGCTATATAAGAGCTAAGAAGATGATGTTTGCACCATTGTTTAGCCTTTTTATTCCTCTTTCTAACCGTCCGTGCAAAACAAAAAAGTCTAGCGTTCACGAGCTTTCCGACAATCAAGTGAGAATGAGGAGCAGGCTGTTGCTCGGCGTGCAGCAGCAGCACAGCAAACAAGAGAATCAAGCACTGCATGTCGTTCGACACTGCCAAATCATTACACTTTGTTGACTATCAAGTTTCAGAAAATTCATGCGAATGGGCGTTAACTCGGTTGAAGGAAAAGGCGGCGAGTTAGGGAAATTAATTGATCAAAATCCTCTTGCATTTGCACAAAATCGGGTGGAAAAACAGCCAATCTCCCCCGTCATTTTTGACGGGTAAACACCTAGTAATAATAATAATAATAATAATGATAATATTTTCCGGAGCGCAACAGTCGGAACTTCGGAAGTCATTTGTCAACAAGACGTAGTCACACACACACACACACACACACACACACACACACACACACACACACACACACACACACACACATATATATATATATATAACAACTCCAATCGATTCAAAATGCCATAGCTCGTGAGTCGTGCAGTCGTGCACCTAAATTCTGCTACATTACGCCGTTACTCAAATCTCTCCACTGGCTCCAAATAGCAGAACGCATTGAATACAAAATTATATCGATGACTTATAACTCACTTCATACATCAAAACCAATCCACTTAAGAAATCTGATAATTCCACAACAACCTCGATCTACTAGATCTTCTTCTCATCTAACTCTCCGACCTCTGAATCAATAACCTCTCAAAATTTAAATTTGCAATCGTGCCTTTTCATACGCTGCACCACAGCTTTGGAACTCAATTCCAATATCTCTTCGCTGTCTACATCAAATACAAACTTCCTTGGATAACAAGAGAAGTGCAACGAAAAAGAAGAGCGAAAAACAAAGCGTGGAGGAAACTAAGTAAACTCAGATTAGCAAGTAAAGGAATTGAGCAGAATCAGCACAGACTTAAGATCTTGGAGGAACAGTATACTCAGAAAAGAAAAGCATCAGCAGTTACTAACAATATGGCTATTGCACATTTTGAAGGTAGATTAGCAAAAAATATAAAACAGAACAGTAAAAGTTTCTACAAATATTGTAATAGAAAGTTGAGACGAAAGGACACAGTCGGTCCCCTCTTGGACAGCGCAGGATGTGCAATAACAGACGATGTAGAAACTGCACAGATTCTAAATAACTATTTTTGTTCAGTATTTACAGAGGAAAATACAAATACTATGCCAGAAGCCAAAATTGTGTTTGATGGAAATGAAGAAGAAATGCTAACAGATATAGTGTGTACAAAAGAATTTGTTATCAAGGTTTTGACCAATTTAAAGACAGACAGGAGCCCAGGATTAGATGGCTTACATCCAAAGTTTCTTTACGAGGTTCGAAATGAAATAGGACATGCAATTGCTTTGATAATCAATGAATCACTCAGAACTGGAGTAGTACCGCAAGACTGGAGAGACGCATTAGTCAGCCCACTGTTCAAGAAGGGAAAACGAAGTGAACCAAGCAATTACAGACCAGTGAGCCTAACATCTGCAATCGGTAAAGTTATGGAAAAAATACTGAAATGGAGCATTTTGGAACATTTGACTAGGCATAAAATTGTTAAAGATAGTCAGCATGGATTTACAAAGGGTGTTCATGCCTGACCAACCTGTTGGACTTTCAGGAGGAGGTTTTTGATAAGCTAGACAAGGGCAAGGCAGTAGACATAATATATTTAGATTTTGCCAAAGCTTTTGATAAAGTACCCCATATAAAGCTGGCTGCCAATGGGCAAGAGTTATCAGTGGAGTGCCTCGGGGTTCAGTGCTTGGGCCATTGCTTTTTCTAATATATATAAAAGATATCGATGAAGGATTACTGTCCAAAATTTCAAAGTTTGCCGATGATACAAAGTTATGCAGAAATATAGACTCGGAGGATGGTGCAAAAATTTTACAAGAAGATCTAAGGAAATTGTTTCAGTGGTCTGTGGACTGGCAGATGCTTTTCAATATTGATAAATGTTCTGTAATGCATGTTGGGAAGTCTAATAATGGTAATGAATATTCTTTAGGGGGGAAGGTTCTAACCACAACAGAAAAAGAAAGAGACTTGGGGATAATCACCCATAGAAGTATGAATCCATCTCACCAATGCATGGAGGCAGCAAAAAGGGAAACCAAATGTTGGGAATGGTATAAAGGACAATTGTGAGTCGTGACAAAGAGATAATCATTAAACTTTATAAGTCATTAGTAAGGCCTCATCTGGAATACTGTGTTCAGGCTTGGAATCCATTCTTGAAAAAAGATATAGAACTTTTAGAAAAAGTGCAAAGACGAGCAACGAAGATGGTCAATGGGTGCCATAATTTAAGCTACGAAAAAAGACTTCAATATTGTGGACTGACAACATTAGAAAGAAGAGAGAGAGGGGGGATTTGATAGAAACATACAAAATAATGACTGGGAAAGTAGATGTACCATATGATCGATTCTTTACATTGGCACACTATAGCAGCACAAGAGGCCACAAGTGCAAATTGTTTAAGCAGAGGGTTGGTCCAAGAAAGAAAAACTTTTTTAGTGCAAGGGTTGTGGACAAATGGAACAGTTTGGACGAGGTGGGAGTGACAGTTGAAACAGTGAACGGATTCAAAGGCTATCTAGATAAACTAGGTTATTGAATGCAGATGGTTACATCAGTGGTTTTCACACAGGCTTACTTAGCCTCATAAACCACTTAAAATCACATTATTATTATTAAATCCAAATAACAAACTCTGAGTCACAATTCTTGCGACATCTCATGTTTTTCTTTCGAACTAAAATCATTTCTCTTCAAAAAAGTCATTTCCTCCATAGTTGCAGCGTCCTGCCCAATCGCCCTTTTGATTAATTATATGACCCGGCATGAATGATTGAATGACCACACCTTTGGCTATAGCTACTTTATTTTCGAGATTAAGCGCATAGGAATAAGAAGCTACTTCGGTGCATCTTTTGAAAGCGTTAAAGAAGTTAACGAGATTTTACTTACTTACTTACTTAATGATTATAATAATCAATACAATACAACAATGCATAGATAGATATAGTTTTAAATTTTCTATTTAATAATTTAATTTTGCAAAAAACCAGTTTTCGGATTTTCCAAACCAATACAGCTACATGTATTGGTTTGGCGAAATTATTATATTAGCTAAGATATATGAGCCTGAGTCCCTATAATCAGGCCATATCAGGGCTTTTGTGCCGGAGCGACGCGGAGCGGCTTTCCGGAAAATCCGCAGTGTAGGGAAGGGGGAGTTTTGTGGGTTAAACCCTCCTTGGCGACCAGAAATTTTTTATGTACTCACTATATAGTGTACCTATATTTTTCAATTATTGAAGCATAACAGTTGACGACCTTTTTTGCTTCTCAGGATTTTTCCGTGCTGCTGTTAAATTAGTGTTAATCAATTCATGGAATGATGATAACGTTTTTTGGTTTTCAGAATTTTCCAAAATTAGGAATCATGGAAACCATAACCTTCTGGAAAATCCTGGCTACGCCACTGAGGTGTAGCTGCTTCTATCACATACGACGTATCCGCCAGATTTGTCGAATCGCTGGCAAAGAAGTCGCCTCGCAACTGGTTTCTGCGTTTGTTCTGTCCAGACTAGACTATTGTAATTCTGTTCTTGCCGGCCTCCCAAAGTCTACACTGGCCAACCTGCAGCGCGTACAAAATGCTGCTGCACGTCTGGTGCTGGACCTAAAACCTCGAGACCACGTCACTCCAGCGCTTCGCGAACTCCATTGGCTTCCAGTCCAGTCACGGATACAACACAAACTATGCACGCTGATGTTTTGTGCACAGAATGGCCTTTGTCCGACCTATCTGGCCGATCTGCTCCAGCCAACATCAACCGCCATTGGTAGACCAGGCCTACGATCAGCATCTACTAGCCAATACCAGAAACCTCGTCTTCGGACAGTCATGGGGCAACGAGCCTTCTCGTACGCCGGACCCCATGCCTGGAACGCCCTTCCACTAGCGCTACGGAGCATAAAGTCGCCCGTCGCTTTCCGTAAAAATTTGAAGACACCTGTTTAATTGTGCATATAATAATTAACATAATTGACATTAATTGTAATGCGCTTGCTAACATTTATTGATTAGACGCAATATAAATAGCTAATTACATTTACATTACATTTACATTTACATTCAGTGCAAATGCAGACATAAATAAGACGCCATAAGACTAAGTGGTTTTCACACAGTGGCGGCTCTAGGATTTGGCAAGTGGGGGAGGGGGGCGTTGGGGGCAACTTCTAATCATGGGGGCCAACCATTTGTTGTTTAATGTATGTAGCATTAAGTATAAGGTCCCAACTGGGGGGGCGACTGGGGGGCCAGGCTCTCAATAGGGGGCACGGGCCCCTCTGGCCCCCCGGTGGAGCCGCCACTGTTTTCACACATGCTTACTTAGCCTCCTAAACCACTTAAAATCACATTATTATTTTATTATTATTATTATTATTATTATTATTATTATTATTATTATTATTATTATTATTATAAATCGTTTCCCACACACTGAGATAATTATTGTATTTTCCGCGCAGCGTCTGCTGTATGCGCCTGCATGTGGCGTGTGGCTGAGGCCTCGATGAATACAGACTGAGTGGGCGTCTGTGTATTGGACCCATCGATGATCGATGCATTGCGTCTGTATACTGTATAGTGGGCGGCCCAGAAGGCCATTCGTTCCTCTGGTACGAACTCAGTTGTAACTTGTAAGCCAGCGGAGCGAACACACACACACACATACACACACACACACACACACACACACACACACACACACACACACACACACACACACAGACGAAGCAAAGGCCTGAAGAGAAGGGGCCTCGGTCGACTACTTTCCTGCGGTACTTTAGCAGCTTCCGTCCGTAGCGTTCGCTGTAGCTTACTAGCTTAGCATCTGCGTTCGTATTTCACCTGTTCCTCCTCCGGCGACCTGAATTCTTCGTCTTCGGAGATCATTTGAGGTGAGGGGTTTTCAGTTGTCTCAGCTCAGTGGAAGCGATTTGAATGTGACATTTGTCTCGCATCTCTTCTGTTTCTATTAATTTCCCTCTGAGGCCTTAAATGTCGGCTGTTTGGTCGATAGAAGCGGTGCCAGGAATGAGTAAACAAAGGCTGGCTGCTAACCTCCCCCTCCATCTCTCCACCCTCCGGTGTTGTTGGGCGCACTGGCGCAGTGATGGATTTACCATTGTGCTGAGGTGTGCTCTAGCACAGGGCCCCGTAGCCAGCGGTCCCCATATTCTTTCTGGAAAAATTAACGATGAATTATGGTTGTGTCCATTGGTATAGAGTCGCCAATTGACTTATTTTCCGACGCTTTCTCTCATTCAACGAAGAAGCTGAAAACACGTAGTCCTCCAATGCCCTTTTAGGCTCTCATCAATACATACAGCTAGGGTTGCCAGGCCCAGGCCCCTGTCTCCAAAATACCGGACACCAGTGTAGGTGTCAAAAAATAACCCTAACCCTAACCATAGACTTTAATATCAATAATAATAATAATAAATCTGACCCTAACCCTAATCCGACAATTCAAAATTTGAATAGTTATAGTCTGCGTCATTGGTTCACTGCTTCCTCAAACCATTGTACGTAAGTAAGTAAAATATCTTGAATTTCTATATTACATATTCTAAGTAAGTAAAGTAAAATCTCGTATATTTATATAGTGCTTTGGAAAGCAGCACAGCAATAGCTGCTTATTCTTAGGCGCTCAGCCTCTCTTAAAATAGCTTTGGGAAAGGTGAACGATCAGCCAGGCAATAGTCAATATCCAAAGGGCAGTGAGGCTAGGGTTGCTAGACGTCCGGCAAAAGGACATGTCCTCCTTTTTTACCTCGTGTCCTCCGTCCAGCAGGCATTGGTCTGAAATGGGAAAATGTCCGGCTTTTGCTCTCATCATCTACTGACTTGAATTTTGGTCTACTAGGCCATGCAATTGGCAATTGTACACTATCATGGAAGGTCAATGCTCAATGGACAAAGTAAGGAAACCGATTCCGAGGAATTTTTTTGCTTGTAAATATTATTTTAACCCATCGATGATGTAAGCCAAGAGTTGTCAGGGGCACCATGTCTTTCGCCCCGGGCGCTGGGGCAACCCTCCCTGTGCCATTGAATGTGTGCTTTGTGAGTGTCACGATCTACTTCCTATGTCCGGATTTGTCCTTTTTTGTGGCCTCTGGTGTACTCTTTTAGACACAGAAGTATCTGGCAACCCTAAGTGAGGCTAGGTTGTTACAGCTATGGAGGAAATGATTTCAGAAACAGGAAGAATTTAAGTTTAGACCTGAAGACTTGAGGAGATAATGCAGGAATTATAGGAAATGAGGATTCAGAATTTATTGTTTGAACGTGTCCAAGTTCTACAGAGTACAGACTACAGTTGAAATAGTTATATCCGAAGTTTAATGGTCAGCCGGGAAAAGTCAAATCCAGAAGTCAGATTGTACTAGACTGAGAGTGACTTATTTGCTGTAGTTTTGTAGTTTGCAAGAAAATACCGGACACATGCATGTCCGGTATTTCCTCCATTTTTCACCAGACAATTATCAGGCATTCATACAATTTTATTATAAATGTCACTTTTAGGTAAGTCATTCTTGTGATGCAGAGTGTAAACTTCTTGTGAACCTATTGGTTTGTTATAAATTCATTTTAAAGTTGCATACGTGACATGCTGATGTACACATAGAATGCCTCGACAGCAAAAGTCTTCAAATATAGATGTCTGGATATATGGCCGTTTCTCAAAAACTAGAGCTGATAGAGAAAATCTGATGCCATATTTAGAATCAGCACCCTAAATATACTAAGAAACAGGTCTAACTTCTAAGGCACCTGACAAAAAATTTGTTGTTGCCCTGTGCAATTTGTAGATAATTTTGAATAGTTTGCCAGTGCAATAACTGCAATATCTCTCTTTAGTTTCAACTTACATTCAATAGTGCTCTGTGGCTGTTAGAATTTTCCAGAAATTGAAAAGTAAACGTTATTGGCATGAAACCTAACCTGGTGCACCAAAGTGTGTGTGATTTTATGCCCAAAATGCACTAAAACTCATCTAAAAGCATCTATTGTTCAAACACTTTTCTGGGGTTATATCCCCGTTTAGAGGTGGGGGATATGTAGGGAGGGGAGGACGGGAAGGGGGATGCCGCAGCCAGGGGGATGGGCGCCCCTGACCATCGGCCATATTGAATGCTGCATTCAGATATTTACATGGCGTTTAGTATTGATTGCGGAATTCACCTGATTATGATTCATTTGGTGGGAGGAGTGATAGGGTGTTGTATTGGTGTGTGGGTGTGTGGGGAAGGGTTGTGTCACGTGATGGCCAGAAAGAGTATGGTCTAGTCAAGCACTCCTAAATACCTGTACCAGAGACTCAGTCCAGAGTTTTCTTGCAGGCGGACAAGTGTAGGCCAGTGCGTTGCAATGGAACCTGGCTTATCAAGTCAACCCCACATCTGTCCCTATCTATTCAGTGTCCGGCCGCCCAGCTGCCTGCTGCTAACTGCCTAATGACAATGCTCTCAGTCACTGGGCATCGCCTGGTCAGCCAGTTGACTCACTCTCTAGTCTCATTCTAGTCTGTTGTGTCCTGAATATCAGTCAACGATTCTCTTATGTATAAGTTATAACTGATTTCTCGTGACTCTGCGTTAATAGTATTAACTGGTTGTAGTAGTGTAATTGTTAGTGTATAGTCTGGAGTATAGCTGCGCATAGTTTTGAGTGATTCTTGCACATTTTGGATTACTTGTTCTGCAATGGATCTACAGATGTTCAACATACGGCTGATACTCAAATTCATTCACAGATCCAACAATAGCATTTCGTTGCTATACGTTAGGAGATGACAAACTGTGATCAGTGGATTAGATCGAATGATTCGAATCCTCGTCAAGATTTCATTCCGAAACGCCTTTGGGAATATGTCAACTGCCTTTCTATCCAATCGATATTCTTACTAGACGAATGGACAGCAACAAGCAAACAATGAATGAAGACATAGGCCTACAGCATTGACAAACTATTGAGGATATAGGCCTATTTGAAATCAGATGCTGTTCCATCAGTATTTCTCAATGCTCATCTGTAGTAATCACAGTGGTTTTAGTAGTGGTGGCGGCGGTGGTAGTAGTAGTAGTTTGCTTAGTATCACTACTACTACTACTACTACTACTACTACTACTACTACTACTACTACTACTACTACTAGTAGTAAAAGTAGTAGTAGTAGTAGTAGTAGTAGTAGTTGCAGTGGAAGCGGTAGCGGTGACTGTAGTAGTAGTGGTTATAATAATAGTGGGTCTAGTAGCAGTAGTTGTAATGGTAGCAGTATTAGTAGTGGTTGTAATAATGATGGGTTAGTACCGGTAGTAGTTGCAGCAGTAGTGGAAGAGTAGTCACAATATTGGGGCACAGTGGCGTAGCGTGACTTTTGGGGGCCCGGGGGGCATCTTTGTCATGGGGGCCCCAAAGTTTAAAAGTTTCGGGCTGACGAGCAAAAAAAAACGCCATCACCTCCTTTTTCACCCTGACGAGCAAAAAAAAGGGCGTCAGCACGTTCATTTCTATGGTTAGGGTTGTTAGGGTTAAGAAGTTAGGGTTAACCCTAACCTAACCTAGCTTAGACTTCTCTTTGGGGGCCCCCGCCCGGGGCCCGGGGGGCAGTCAACAAAGTGCCCCCCACGTTACGCCACTGTTGGGGCAGCAGTGGTAGTGTTGTGAGAAATAGTTGCCCCGATGTTTAGAAGTTGCCACCCCAATGCCTCCCCCAATTGTCAAATCCTGGAACCGCCACTGGAGTAGCAGCAGCAGCAGTATCAGTAGTAGTAGTAGTAGTAGTAGTAGTAGTAGTAGTAGTAGTAGTAGTAGTAGAACAATGCTATGATCAGAAGCCAAGGCGATTTAAGGGTGTTGCTGCAATGAGTTAAAGAAGAGAGTCAAGGGTCGTACTATAGCCAGTGGCGAGGCCACGGGGGGAGGTTTGGGGGTTTTGAACACCCCACTTGCCATCAGGGCCACCCGCGAGGTTCATGCAATTTTTGTGAGGGGGTAGGATATTGAAAGTTTCAAAAAAGGAGAAAAATAATTTAACTGGCATTTTCCTTCATTATTCAGGGACCCCTAATACATGCTAGGGAAAATGGAAGGAATCTATCAAATAACACAAATGTTGTGGGGTAGTAGTAGTAGTAGTAGTAGTAGTAGTAGTAGTAGTAGTAGTAGTAGTAGTAGTAGTATTTGCTTTAGTAGTTGCAATAGCTGCTTGTGAGTGCCACTTCTTTGCATTTGTATTACTGTTGGTGGCCTTCAACTGTCCGCCTCTCATTTCTGTTTGGTGTCCAGTAGCTAATATACAGAAGTCCCTGGTCTAGTCATGGTTTAATCACCTGTCTGTTGCTTTCCTTTGTAGGTCGTCCAGTGCTGCAGCCACAGACAGCCAGAGAGACACAGAGACAGCGAGACAGAAAGAGAGAGAGAGAGAGAAAGAGAGAGAGAGACAGAGACAGAGAGACACAGAGAGAGAGACACAGAGACAGACAGACAGACAGAGACAGAGAGAGAGGATGTCAGGGGTGAGTGTTGGTTATAATTTTTTGTCTCAATAAGTTGTTGCTCAGAGGCCGTTCCACAAGGAGGGCTTGGGGGGGCAGGGGCCGTGCACCTATTGAATACTTGACTACCTCGAGCCCCAGTGGCCCCCTGTTGGGACCCTATACTTACTACTACATATCTATGAACAAATGATTGGCCCCATGCTTAGAAGTTGCCACCCCAATGGCCTTCCAACTTGCCAAATCTTAGAGCCGCGGATAACGTTGTTTAATCAATTCAATTATGCAATTAGAGAAAGAGATTCTCTGGAATGTGTATGCTATTCATTCAATCTGCAACTAATTATATATATATATATATATATATATATATACATGTGTATATATATATATATACAAAGGAAATTATTATTTAAGATATGTGTGTGTGGTGCTCTGTGCGGTATTTGTTGTTATGCATGCATCTGTTTCGATCAGCCCAACTGCCTGGCATCGCTGCTGGCAATATTGTCTGAATAATTAATTATCATACTCAACATTACACAGACACTCGGTCAGTTGCCGCTTCTGAGAGGATTGGACAAATAAACTTGAGAGACTTGAGAGAGACAGACAGACAGAGACAGACAGACAGCAACAGACAAAAAGACATAGAGAGACACAGACAGTAGTAGTAGTAGTAGTAGTAGTAGTAGTAGTAGTAGTAGTAGTAGCAGTAGCAGTAGCAGCAGCAGCAGCAGCAGCAGCAGTAGTAGTTGAGTAATTTGCTGTATCATTATGCAAACTCCATTTGCATTATATAATAGATGCTATATACATGGATACATGTTAATTTTTTAATTAGTTAATGACACAAGTCATGACGTCAAAAAATTCCGGTAACCTGGGTTGGGAGTTCATTTCTGAGTGTGTTTACCAAGTTTCATAGCTGCAAACTCCAGTTGCAACATGTTATAGATGACATTGTATTAGCAACTCAATGGATACACGTTAATTAGTTAATTAGTTAATGACATAAGTCATGACGTCATCAAATTCTGGTTACCTGGGATGGGTATAGAGTTCATTTCTGAGTGTGACTACCAGGTTTTATATCTGAAACTCAAGTTCCAACGTGTAATAGATGCCATTGCATTAACAACTCAATCGATACACGTTTATTTGCTAATTAGTTAATGACATAAGTAATGATGTCATCAACTTCCGGTTGCTTGATATTTGTAGGAAATTCAATTCTGAGTTAGACTGCCAAATTTTAAAGCTGTATCTGTACCCGAACTTAAGTTATGGCATGTAATAAATGCTGCGGTGTCAAAAATTCAATGAACCCAAGCTCGCGGACCCGAGCATGCGTGCCGACAGTACTTAACTTTAAGGGGTCTATGGTATATATATACTGTTAGATGTTGTTGTTAGATGTCGGACACTTACTTACTCATCTACAGTTCAATGACCCCTTATGGCACTTATTTGTTGTGAAGATCTTTTGGTAGTTAGAAGTTCAATAAAATAAATGTATTTTTACACATAAGCGTCGTATAATACATAATCTGTAAGCCCTTTCGGTCATTCTTCAAGAGATTATGGGCCCAGGCCACCAAGACATCAGAATTCTTCGTATTACCAGATGAACATTTGATTCAGTAACGGCAACGGGACTGAGCGATATAAAGGTCAATCGACGATCCAGAACTGGTAATTGTGTCTACGTTCTTTTGCGACAGTTAAAGTTTCTTAGATGGCAGACTCAGCTCTGAGGATCACCAAACTGAATAACAGTAACTATCAGACGTGGAAATTCAAAATCGAGCTTCTACTGATTAAAGATGATCTGTGGGCAGTAATCTCTCAAGACCCAGTTGCAGCACTTTAATTATAGCGCTTGAAACGAGACCTGAAGCTAACTTAACAGTTGAATTAGTCAAAAATAAGCTGATGGAAGAATATAACAGAAAAACTGAAGGTACAACTATGACTAAGAATCTGGACCAGCAAGCATTAAAAACTACACATTCTAGCACAAGATCTGTGGGGAATGAAAGGCCCACAAATAGTTATAATCAGAGCTCCATTGTAAGTTTCTTTTTGTCAGTAGCAAAATCACAGGAAAAGGATTGCAAGAAGTATATAAAGTGGAAAAAGAAAAATCCAGGTCACAAGGCTAAGGCAGCACAACAGTACGATGAAGTCATAAGTGAAAATGACAGCAGTCCACAAACTTTTTTAGTGCTTGTGAAACAGAATTTAGAGATGCATGGTATATAGACCCAGGTGCAACGTCACACATGTGCACTGTGCAGTAATAGAGATTTCTTTGTCAACCTTGATGAACAATATTATTCAGGACAAATTAAGTTAGCAGATGGAGAGAAATTAAAGATATCTGGCATTGGATTATGTCACCTAAAGTGTCTAATAAATAATCAGCAGAGAAAGATCCAAGTCACAGATGTACTGTATGTTCCACAACTGAAGGGAAACTTACTATCTGTCAGATAGTTGACTCGTAAGGGATTCAACATCATTTTCGAAGAGGAGACATGCAAAATAATGAAAGGCAGTCAACTACTGGTACTTGCTGATGCTAAACTCCAGGCCTAAAGTATTTTGTTTTTGCAGTGCACTGTATTGACATTGGAGGGCTACTGTATAATTGCAACCTTGTGAATCGTTGCAAGGGGGTGTTAGATGTTGTTAGATGTTGGACACTTCTGATCTATAGTTCAACGATCCCTTATGGCACTTCTTACTTTCTTGTGAAGATCTTTCGGTATTTAGAAGTTCATTAAAATAAATGTATTTTTACACGTAAATGTCGTATAATACATAATCTGTAAGCCCGATTCGGTCATTCTTCAAGATATTACTTTTTAGATCAGTCAAATCAGGTATCTAAATACTTGTCATGATTATTTATACTAATAAAGGATGTTGTAAGGAGTAGGAGTAGAAAAAGTTAGCCTGAAGAGATAAGAGTATTCTGTTGATTAAGCAACTAAAGTTAGGTGTAATAATCTGAATTTGGTACTATGGAATTTCAGTTCTACTTCATCAAGAGTCGTCTAAGTGGTCTAGTATTGGACATAGAGTCTGGAGGCACAAATCCAGGCGCCAAGGTCATTCCATGGGAGAAGCATGGAAAGGACAACCAGCTGTGGTACGATGACCCTGTCACCGGAACAATTAGATCGAAACTCACCAATTTCTGTCTGGACGTCGAAGGTAAAGGAGTGCTGTTTGGTCCTAACTTCCTAAGGAGGTTTAAACACCAGACCCTGTGGAGATGGGAAAGGGGCTCTGATCACTAGGCCACTGGTCTTATGACTGTGTCTGTATGGAAGTGCACTAATGTATCCACCTAGCCTTTAGCACGTAGACCGTTGAACTCTCTTAGAGTTACAAAATACAACTCACCGATGAAACCGGATCTTTTGGAAAGCCTAGAAAGAATTTTTTAAAATGCTCATTATTTTTAATGCACAATTTTTATGCATCTTTAATCATTGCCCGTGAGTCACAATTTGTGTAATGAAAACATTGGCACAACAATGATTCTAGGCAATAAATGACTTAGCGCTTGATTGGATTCAGAGTTACCCTGGTACTTGACTAATAGATCTCAGTCAGTCTGGTCCGACAATCAAGCATCTACTCCAAGTCCGGTCTCCAGTGGCGTGCCTCAAAAGGCTCAGTTCTTGGACCACTTCTTTTCATGCTCTACGTGACTGACGTCGGTGATGTAATTAAATCATTTGGGTTGGAATCGCATTTCTACGCTGATGATGGACAAATTTATTCATCCTGTGACCCCTCTGATGCCGATCGACTTCGTTTCTGAACTTTGGAATGCATCGAGAATGTTAAATCTTGGATGGCATCAAACTGTCTCATGATGAATCCTACAAAGCCTGAATTCCTGTGGCTAAGTACACCGAGAAGGAACCATTTGATTAACCGGACACCTTTTGTGCTGGATGATGTGGAATTTGCACCATCTAAGGTTACTTGACTCCTTGGTGTTCTGATAGATGAAACACGCTTAACTTTGATGCTCACATTAGTCATCTTCCCAGGAATTGCTACTATCAACTTCGTAGGATCATAGCAATTTGGCAGTACATTCAGACATCTGTCGCCACTCAACTCGTATGCACATTTGTTCTGTCTCAGATAGACTATTGCAATAGTGTCCTTCTCAGCCTGCCAGATATCCAGTTGAATCGCTTACAATCTGTCCTGAATGTTTCAGCTTGCCTGATCTTCAGCTGTCATTGGAACGACCATGTGACGCCTCTCCTCAGTGACAAACTTCATTGGCTTCGAATTCCCGAATGCATCATCTTCAAGTGATGCTTGTTCGCTTATCGAACCTTGAACGATCCTCTCTTTCCGGATTACATCGCTTCTCTTGTCTCGAGAACCACCACGAATGATTGTCGTTCTAAACTTCGCTCACAGAGCTACAAGCAGTTAATTGTTCCACCTCCAGCCAAGACCGCTAAGTTCGAAAACAGATCGGCTTCATGCGGTAATCCAATAATATGGAACTCATTACCCGTGACCGTCACAAAAGCAAACTGCATTGTATTGTTTTGGAAGAATCTAAAGACTTACTTGTTCGACAAATCATACAAGTGATATTTGTTAAATCGCCCTAGACTTTGACCTCGGTCATGACTACGGTGATACATAAGTTGTCTTCTTGATAATAATAATAATGATAATGATAATGATGATGATGATAATAATAATAATAATAACGATGATGATGATGATGATGATGATGATGATGATGATGATGATGATGATAATAATAATAATAATAACATTCCCATAGCTAGCCTATCTTAAGGAAGACCAAAAGCTTAAGAAATGCAGCTAACTTTGTGTTACTGAAAAGTGCTATATAATTTTATATTTTATTTACTTAATTACGCTGACCTTACATGAGCCCTTTAAGACAGTGTAATGATTCTATTAGAAAATAAAGCCAATATTTTGGCTCAACTATCTATCATCCATGTGTGAGAGGAGGCCAAGCATGTGATGAAGCAGTTTAGCATGACATTGAGAGCTCTCCCATGGCAGGCAGTGTGATTCCAGTTGCTCATTATATTTCAGTTCCAGTTTCAGTTCCGTTTTGCAAACTTATTTTTCAGTTTCCGTTTCAGTTTCAGTTTTGTATATTTTTCAGTTTCAGTTTCAGTTGCAGGTATTTTTCAGTTCCAGTTTCTAGTCATTCTAATAAAAACGCAGACATAGGATGAAAGCCCTACATTTAAATACTTTAGCAACAGTAGCATTACAGCACAACGTTTATTTGACATTTCATATTCATTTTTATTCAACTGGTTATAAGGGCACACAGCCTGAAAGTTTCTACATTACACATGTGAAGTTTAATTAAAGTTAGTAGAAACAAAGTTATTTGTGAATGGGTTTATTTCTAACAGAACATCATACCAGTAGTTTACATACATAACTTAAGTAAATAAATTGCTTACATTAATCATTCATTAGAGTACATGTACATAAAAAAGAGCATTATTCCAATAGTATGTCCATATGATCAAAGTAGGTCAATCAGCAAAGCAGCGTGTACTCCGTGCAGGCCTTACAGGCTTGGTAGACGAATGCCGTCAATTAAGGGGCCAAAGAACTACTGTCACTGCGTGGGGGGGCGTGACGTCCTGTAGCGCAGGCCGGCAATAGGTCGAGCGAGCAGTAAACAACTGGACTATTGAGTACTGACATACATGTGGACAATAGATCAATAGCCAGCCTGTCGTGCACACAGCTGCACTGATGCTCGCCTACCATATTCAGATTACTGAAACTGAAACGATACTGATATGACTCGATTTTTCAGTTTCAGTTGCTTATTTTCCAGTTTCAGTTTTCGTTGCAGTTTTGCGTATTTTCCAGTTCCAGTTCCCGTTAACGGATTTATTATTTATCAGTTAACAGATATTTCAGTTTCAGTTTCAGTTAATGGGAATCACACTGATGGCAGGGTCTGACTCAGCAGAAAAATCTGTGGTAATTTTAGATCCAAATCTTGAGATTTGGAGTGTATTTTTTCAGACAATCTGACAGCATATCGACAATCACCTTTCACTCCTCAACTAATAACATTTCTTAACTATTTGGCATACAAGTTGTTTTCACAGAATTTACCCCTCAACAGTTTCCCAAAATGTTTTAAATCAAATATAATATTGACAACTTATATATCAAATGGGGCGGGAAGATGACAAATTGTTAACGCGCTAGACAGGCATGCTGACGGAACGAGTTCAACCCCGCAGGAGCCCCTAAGGTCGACTCAGCCTTCATTCGCTAGAGGGCGGTGGTAACTGAGTAGCAGCTGTGGCTGCGAAGGTAAAACGCGGGTCTGGAGAAAGCAATGGCAAACTACTCTAGATTAATGGCTTTAGCCACCTGGGTTGCTGCTTGCCTCACACCAGAGATCAGCACTGGGCCCGGCGCTCAGAATCGAGTATGGGCGAACCTTTATATCAATTGAAAGGGTTTTTGATTATCTACAAGAATATGAAAAGAAAAAGGTAACATTTGCATTGACATTCTTCATATTTCATTAGAAGATATTAAAATTTAATTTAAAAAAATAAAATTTGATTTTGAAGTTCATCAAAAATGTTGTCAGCAACAGGACAGTATAAGTAAGCTACATGAAACATGTACAAATATGTAATAAAAATTTAAAAATTATATATATATATATATATATATATGCATAATTGTATCTGATCGTATTGTAAATGTGTGCTTGAGGTCTGAGGTTATGGATATGATGCAATGAATGTTATGTTAGATGAATAGGTATTTGTGTTTTGTTTGTTTTACTTGGCTGTACTGTGTAAAGTTGTGTTTTTATTAGTTTATTATTAGTTTATTATTGTTTTTTGTTCTATTTGATGCTGTGCTTGTCACAAAATAAAGATTATAAAAATTATTATATTATAAATGCCATATTTTATTTTTGAGAGGATTTTGTGTGAAAGGTCTCAAAGCAATTACAACATATATATTTTTGACACTTGTTACAAAAGTTCATAAAAAGTGTTGTCAGCAACAAGACGTTATGAGAAAACTATCTGCAACATGTACACATATGTAGTAAACATTAAAAATTATATAAAATGTCATATTTTAGTTTAGAGGGGCTCCTGTGTGGAAGGTCTCAAAGCAATTACAACATGCATGTTTCTGACAGTTAAAAAGTTACATATTTGGTTTTATTATACTGCCCAGCAGATTTTTTGTAATCATTATGTTCAGAAATATCCATGTCATCAAACTTACCATTTTCAATCGCTTCCAAAACTTTCTTGGTTGAATAAAACTTCTGCCTCTATGTAAGGAAGAGTATTTAAAATTTAAATTTATTTATAATTGACAACTTATATACCGGTAGTGCAATAAGCATGACAGAAGGTCAAAGTCAAGAGCACTTTACAAGTCTCATATACGAAATATTAAATAAGTGAGTCTTGAGTCTTCTAGCGAACACTTCATGAGAAGTTGCTTCAATAACGTCGTCCGGCAGCGCATTCCATAGAGCCGGATTCCCGTGAGACACCGATCTTTCCCCGGATATCACCGTCTTGGCCGGAAGAGGAATGAACAACTGAGCTCATCCACTCGACCGGAGTCGGGAGCGCACTTCGGTCATCGTTGGCCTGCGTATCAGTTTTGTCAAATAATCTGGGCAGGTGGGATCTCGGAGCATTCGGTATGTTAGCCAACATCACTTGTACATGATCTTTTCCGGGATCCACAGCCAATGAAGCCGATCTCTTAGTAAAGGAGTTACGTGCTCATTCCACTTGGCACCAAAGATCACTGGCAGCCGTATTTAGAACCGACTGCAGCCGATTCAACTGACAATCTGGGAGCCCAAACAGAATAATATTACAGTAGTCTATTTGTGTTAAGGTGGACGCCCTGACTAGTTGTATTGTAACCCCAATAGTGAGGAAGCGACGGACCTTCATGATCTTTCGAAGATGATAGTAACACGATCTGGTCAAATTGCTAATATGACCAATGAGTGTTAATGATTTGTCTAAAGTGACTCCTAGTAGGTGCTACTCCTTTGCGGGGGCAATTTCCGTGCCCTCAATCGAGAACTGGGTTCGGGGGATAGTGCACGTCCTCCTAGGAGAGCTAATCCAGAGGAGTTCCGTCTTGTCCGAATTCAAGGCTAACCTATTCACTGCAGTCCATTGGTCTATATCAGAGATGCAGTTAAGTATCCTGACCCGTAGCCCATCAGTCTCATCAGGTGGACAGAATCCATATATTTGGCCATCATCCGCATAGGCGTGCGACGACAGCCCTGCCGAGGAGACAATGCTTCCTATGTCAGCAACATAAATACCAGAAGGACCGCAAATCTAGCCAACAAATTGATATAATTTTGCAGTCAAACTCATGAAACAAACCGTATTTTCGCACGTTTTAGAAGCGGAAGCATGTTGGCTATCGTTGGAAAACCCAAGATCATAAAAATAGCGGTCTATATTTAGAAATGAGTGCGTTTTTGTTGTGCGGTCGAAAATGACCGCAATGTCTGTGTGAAAGAGTAAATTGATTTTGCACATATATCATAACTATTGTAGGTCCGAATAGAGTTATCCTGGGGCCCCATGTTTCCCCTTTGTGGCTAAACTATTGCCCAAAAATTTGCTAGCACGCATTTCTTTCTCTTAGCATCTGAAAGTAAATTATACATCAGCATTATTGCAATGCCATAGCTTAAACATGATAACATGTATGGTGCTATATGTTGAGATTTTCCATTTGAATTTAAATGTCTATAAAGGTAGCAATCTGTCATAGATTATTGCGGATCCTGTTATTTTTTCTGCTGTCATCTTCCTTGGATATGGTGTCTACAGATGAGGGGCATGTGATCTGCGGTTACACTCCTTGCCCTGGTGCATGTAGTTGCTGAGCATTGTTTTGACTGGTGTTGTGTTGTTTAGGAGATCAGTTGGTCGTGAAGCCTTTTGAGGCGGGTGATCCAAATCAAGGATGGGAAAGACACGCACAGACAATTCGCAACAGAAAACACACAAACAAAGTGTTGGACATCTTCGGTGAGTAGCATCAAAGAACCCTTCGAAATAGTTAAATATTTGAAGATGTAAAATGGACTTCTGTTTGAGAATGTCAGAGATTGATTTTAAGCAACACAAGATGACAACATGAATGAGCAAGAGCTGTTGAAAGCTGCTAAAATCATCATCATCGTCATTATAATTGTTGCCGTTGTCATCATCGACAACAATGTCTGGCAATAAATTCTTAGTACTATCAAAATCTAGAGTTGAATCACGTCTCTTTTTTCATATCATAGTCTGCCTTGCTACTTCTGCACTTCCACTCTGGCTGATCTCTGGAATTGACCTTGCTCAGCTGACTACTAAACTTTGGCTATAGCTATTTCAACGTTAGTTTAAGTGCCTATGAATAAACAGCTACTACAGAACCTACTTTTGAAAGCGCTATAGAAATTCGCGAGGTTTTACTTACCTACTTACGGTACTTCTACTTACAGTAGACCAAAAACTTATTACAGATACTGGTAAATTGAGGAAAATTTAGAACACCAAATTACGTAAACAGGCAGCATAAACATTCATATACCAATCTAAACAGAATGGCTTTGGACTGCTTCTTGAAGTGTCTGTTAAGAGTGGTTGATCCCTGAGTTGACTCTTCCAGATTTTTATCTCAGAGACATGTTCTTTCACCATATTTTATTAATTCCGGATCTAGTTTGTTAATCTCTTGCAGCGCAGCAAAGTGACAATCAGCTAGTACCATATATACAAGCGATAAAGTCGAGAAATTTAAGGCTAATTCACAGGCCTTATATCCTGACCTCATCTTATACGCGAGGCACCAACTGTCGGACAAAGTTTCACACAGAGGATGTTGAAAATAATCAATTGCGCTAAAACTTTGTGTAATTAATCACTTTCAACATAGGCTACGACATCTAAATAATTTAAAGTTAGCATCAGCAATTTTAAGATTTGTAATTTATAGGTGCCACATAAATATTAATTGTCATATATCGGCGCTACATAAATATTACAATACTTTTTAAATAAAATTTTTCATATTGTCAAGAATGAGCGAATGGCAGGTTTAAAGTGTTCTTAATCATCAGGAATCAATCTGTGAATGTAAAATCGTTCAGTTTCTCGATAGTTCAAAGCTAAAACGCAGTTTTTTTAAAAATCAAAACAATAGCGCCGCATGCCCATCTCATGTCTGCCATTGTTCCGACTTTCACAATCACCTCAAGAGGGTGCACGGCGGTGACGTCACTTAGACTTATACCCGGTTCAATGATTTTAGACACCTTCAAAACCAAAAAATTTAGGGGTCGACTTATACTCGGATCGACTTTATCGCGAGTACATACAGTAATGTCCGGTGTCATTGGTTTATTTTTAGGGCATACAATTATGTGCATTAGTCCAGAGTGGTTAATAATAAGTTAGTTAAAAATCGTTAATGTCAGGGGAGTCAGTAAGCAGTGACAAGGAATTTTCCCACAAATGCCATTACACTGAAGCGGACAGTTGTTGGCATGCATTTATGAAGGTGCATTTGAGTCAATTATGGGAGGCATTATTGGATTTGGATTAAGATTTTCAAAGCTTTTGTCTGTGAAGACAAGGGTCGATGTAACAGTAGAGCTGTGCCATTTGCACATTTTGCTGATTGTTCCAATTACCGATTATTAGACAACCGACTGTTTTGCCGATACCGATTATCTGTCAAATTCTCCAAATTGGGCATTTTAATGATCATGCAATCAAATAAGCCATTAAGGTGCAGTGTAAATGCACATGTCTGATATATATGCAGGTGCAATTCGAGGTTTACCAAGCGACTCAATGTGTAATGTGTGTTTAATGATTAATGAATAATGATTTTGTAAAGACTCCCAGTCCTTGCAGACTACACTCACCACTTGCTCGGGTCAAGAGTTCATACTGCTGTTCAGAAGAAAATAATCGGCTCCTGATAACCGATTGTTTCGATTACTTTAATAATCGGTCCAGATATGAATGTTACCAATTAATCGGCACAGCTCTATGTAAAAGACGATGGAAGAATATGTGTTTGTGTGGATTTTAGGAAAAAACAAGAAGCCGGGGGCTCAGATTGGGTCCTATGAACACAATGGAGGAGAGAACCAGTTGTGGGACTTTGAATTCATCGGAGGAGTCACTCCATTCAGTCAGTCACAGACACCGAGGTAAGTGCAGACGAAAGAAGCACCTTTCCCTTTCGAAACAACCCCACTCACTCACTCACTTAATCAATCAATCAATCAATCAATCAACTTCTATGGCGCCGCTGTCATAATGCCCAGGACATCATCTGATGCGCACCAAATTCAAATTGAATTAGAACCAGATCAGGCCGGAAAGATTAGTCAGAAACAGCAGGGAAACAATCAACCAACTCCTTCAGGCTCAATGGAACTGCCCCATGCTGTTCATTGCCCTCCCCCACCAACACTCGTCATTGTAAAACTATTATCATGTTCGTTGTTGTCATACCAGGGTCATCACCATCAGTGGCGGCTCCTGGATTTGGCAGGGGGCGTTGGGGTGGCATGAGCATGGGGGCCAACCATTTTTGATAGGTATGAAGTAGTAAGTAAATCTGGCATACACACCACAGATGACAAAAGCAGTATTAAATACTTACTATTGTAAGTAAAAGCTATGAGTCCAGACTACGGTTGCCAGATCTCCCATATTTTACAGGAACTCCCGTATTTCAGCCTCAGTCTCCCGCCTCCGTATAACTTGTTATTGATTCACTACATGCAGATGATGCAGTGCATTGAAATGAACAGTGTTATTTATTGTTTTTTCTTAGTCCATACTCTATAGTACTGTAGTGTAGTATAGCTCTAGCCATAACAATTCACAATGAACTGGACCGTGAAGTGAGCGCATTGATCGCGGAAACAATCTCCCATATATCGACTTTGGATATCTGGCAACCCTAGTCCAGACATTATCGGAATCACGGAATCATGGGCCAAGTGTGATACCAAACTAAATTTACAGGGATATGCTATGTTTAGGAAAGATAGGGAAAATCAGAGCAGCAAAGGTCATGGAGCAGGAGGGGTTCTACTTTACTTTAAAGACAGCTTTCATGCCAAGGAGTGAACAGACATAGAAAATGATCACTTTAAGGAGCACATATGGTGTGAAATCAGAATACACCGATAGAAAGTATTGGTAGGGGTTTGTTACAGAACACCAAGGGCTATGGAAGAAGCAGATAATGGAATGTTTGCTTTATTAAACAGGGTATCAAGAGAAATGTTGTTATAATGAATTACTTTAATTATTATGTAGACTGGGAAATGCTGGATACAGAAAGACCATGTGATAGGAAATTTCTGGACTGTGTCAATGATAACTTTCTGTTTCAGCATGTGACAAGGCCAACAAGAGGCAACAACAAATTAGACATGGTTCTAACGACAGAGGAAAATATAGTTTCCAATGTGGAGATTGGGCAGAATTTTGCAACAAGTGATCACCAAATGGTCAGTTTTACTATTAACTTTGGGATAGGTAAAAAAACAGGTTCTAGAAAGACGTGACTTTTTAAGCGAGAATATGACCTAGCAAGGAAGATGATTTGGAGAGGGAGATAACAGGAAAAGACACAGAGGAAGGTAGGAGCATATTTACCAAATGTGTGTCCAAAGTCATAGAATTGACCATAACCAAACAGAAGAAAATTAATAACAAACTTCCTTGGATAACAAGAGAAGTGCACGGAAAAGAAGGGCGAAAAACAAAGTATGGAGGAAACTAAGTAAACTCAGATTGGCAAGTAAAGGAATTGAGCAGAATCAGCACAGACTCAAGATCTTGGAGTAACAGTATACCCAGAAAAGAAAAGCGTCAGCAGTTACTAACAAAATGGCTATTGCAAATTTTGAAGGCAGGTTGGCAAAAATACAAAACAGAACAGTAAAAGTTTCTACAAATATTGTAATAGAAAGTTGAGACGAAAGGACACAGTCAGTCCCCTCTTGGACAGCACAGGATGTGCAATAACAGACGATGTAGAAACTGCACAGATTCTAAATAACTGTTTGTTCAGTATTTACAGAGGAAAATACAAATACTATGCCAGAAGCCAAAATTGTGTGCGATGGAAACGAAGAAGAAATGCTAACAGATATAGTGTGTACAAAAGAATGTGTTAGTCAAGTTATTGACCAATTTATAATAATGTAAAAGAGTTATATAGGCAAGAGATCAGTAAATAAATAAAATTACTATATATGAAAGATTTAAATTTATAAAATTACAGTTGACATTTAAATTTAAAGACAGACATATAAAGACATACAAGAGCCCAGGATTAGATGGCTTACATCCTAAGTTTCTTTACGAGGTTCTAAATGAAATAGGACATGCAATTGCTTTGATAATCAATGAATCACTCAGAAGTATCCCAAGACTAGAGAGATGCATTGCTTTGATAATCAATGAATCACTCAGTAGTATCACAAGACTAGAGAGATGCATTAGTCAGCCCACTGTTCAAGAATGGAAAACGAAGTGAACCAAGCAATTACAGAACAGAAAGCCTAACTTCTGTAATCTGTAAAGTTATGGAAAAAATACAGAAATGGAGCATTTTGGAACATTTGACTAGGCATAAAATTGTTAAAGATAGTCAGCATGGATTTACAAAGGGGCGTTCATGCCTGACCAACCTGTTGGACTTTCTGGAGGAGGTTTTTGATAAGCTAGGCATGGCAGTAGACATAATATATTTAGATTTTGCCAAAGCTTTTTATAAAGTGCCCCACATAAGGCTGGCTGCCAAACTGAAGCCCTGTGGAATAAGGGGGAATATTCTCAGATGGATTGAAAATTGGTTGAAGGGAAGAAGACAGAAGGTTGGCATTAGGGGAGGCCATTCGCAATGGGCAAGAGTTATTAGTGGAGTACCTCAGGGCTCAGTGCTTGGACCATTGCTTTTTCTAATATATATATAAATGATATCGATGAAGGATTGCTATCCAAAATTTCAAAGTTTGCCTATGATACAAAGATATGTAGAAATATAGACTCGGAGGATGATGCTAAAATTTTACAGGAAGATCTAAGGAAATTGTTTCAGTGGTCTGTGGACTGGCAGATGCTTTTCAATATTGATAAATGTTCTGTAATGCATGTTGGGAAATCTAATAATGGTAATGAATATTCTTTAAAGGGGAAGGTTCTAGCCACAACAGAAAAAGAAAGAGATTTGTGGGTAATCATCCATAGAAGTATGAATCCTTCTCACCAATGCATGGAGGCAGCAAAAAAGGGAAACCAAATGTTGGGAATGATGAAAAGGACAATAGTGAGTCGAGACCAAGATATACCGGTAATCATAAAACTATATAAATCATTAGTAAGGCCTCATCTAGAATACTGTGTTCAGGCTTGGAATCCATTCTTGAAAAAAGAAATAGAGCTTTTAGAAAAAGTGCAAAGACGAGCAACAAAGATGGTCAAAGGATGCCATAATTTAAGCTACGAAAAAAGACTTCAATACAATATTGTGGACTGACAACATTAGAAAGGAGAAGAGAGAGAGGGGATTTGATAGAAACATACAAACTAATGGCTGGGAAAAGGGCTATCCATTAATTATGTCAACAATTTTTGGACAATTTTTTACCCCCCTCCCCTTGTCAACAACTGTCAACTTTCAGTTACCCCCTATAATTATGTCAAAAACTTTTGACCCTCCCCCTTAAGATCAATGACAGGCCTCAATAGCAAGGTTATTATTTTTTTGGTGATGACCTTTTTTCCTTTTTTGCTTATCGAGTGTCAAAATGTGGTGGTGATGAACTTTTTGCCATGCTTTTTTCCATTGTGGTAAGTAGTATTCCATAAAATTTCCTATTTTTTGATTATTTGTAAAAAGTGAAATTATTGACGTCAACTTCTCTTGACCCCCTCTCCCTGTGAACAACTGTCAGACTTTTTCAAACCCCTCCCCCCTAAATTGTTGACGTAATTAATGGACAGCCCCAAAGTAGATGTGCCATACGATCGATTCTTTACATTGGCACACTATAGCAGCACAAGAGGCCACTTTAGTGCAGGGGTTGTGGACAGATGGAATAGTTTGGACGAGGTGGGAGTGACAGTTGAAACAATAAATGGATTCAAAGGCTATCTCGATAAACTAAGTTATTAAATGCAGGTGGTTACATCATTGTGATTAAGCCTCCTAAACCACTTAAAATCACAATATTATTATTATTATTATTATTAAATATTTAATTGCTTAACTATTGTAATTGTTAGTTATTGTTAATAATTTAATTTAACTAATTAGGTTTTAATAATAGTGTGTATTTTTAGGAATTTTAGTTGTTTTAATTCTTGTGAACGGATGGAGACACGCTAGGCTTAGGAGGTTATAAGCAATGATTACTATGGGTAAACCCCGTGCAGTGCAATTTCCGTTTTCCCCACAAAAGCGAAAATACTTAAATCGCAAAGATAAGACGCTGGCAGAGTCGGCGGCGGAAGGCGATCGGGAAACTGAGCAGGCATTGGGAGGTGCGACAAGACCGCGAATCGGAGTCGCGACATATAGGGTCCCAACAGGGGGTCACTAAGGGAGCCAGGCATTCAATTGGGGGGCACAGCCCCCGGGCCCCCATGTGGAGCCGCCACTGGTCATCATCGTCTTCTCGCGATTGATTTTGAATGTGGCCTTCGATGGAGGTGATGATCACGTCTTGAGTGTCATGAACTGGAGAGATGTGCTTTCCTTGCAGACGCAATTTCTACATCGTCAGCGAACGGAATCAGAAGGTGGTCGACATCCAGGCCGGAAGCAGCGATCCAGATGTTAAAATCCTGATGTGGTCCAAGGAAAGTCCGCCAAAGAAAAGTCAGCTGTGGTACGTCGACGTCCAGGGCTTCATTCGATCGGTCCTCAACAACATGGTCTTCCAGAACAAAGGTAAGTCGCCTATGAAGATCCGGGAAAACTCGTTTGGCACTACTTTTGATGCTATCTAAGATGTACATTGTACATACGTATCTCAAAGAACCATTTGCAAGCTCTACGAGGAGTAGAATTGAGAAAGATAGAAGTATGTTGACCCTGAGAGAGACGTATGAATGGTCTGGGGCACTCCTTCCACTCAGTCGTGCTGGTGACAGGTTATCCATTTCTTAGCTCTGAATTCACTTTACTTACTCTTGATTTGGGAATATTAGATGAAATCTTCAACAGGGGTGGGGTGTCTTACGTCCCAGGATCCTAGGAAAAAGTTCTTCAGTTAATGGATAAAAACTCGGTTTTAACAAATTTAGAACCAGCTTCTGTTGCAGTTTTTTGAATTGCTAAGAGATTGAACTCTGTAGATGTGTGTGATATTCAAATGGAATTGATTCTGAGGCATCGAATAATGATCAGATTTGTTGGGGCAAACTATTTGTTAAATGTGAGATGATTAGGATGGTCTCTGTCTTGGAAATTAAGGTTAAATTCTAAATGGATGATTTTTGTGAATGTATCTCGGCCTTTGTTTATAAGGACAAGTTGGAAAGCACAACTCTTACTGCTAATTTAATGTAGAAGTGGGGGAGAAGCTGAAGACAAGACCATTTTCGTCTGACCCAAGAGGTCATTGGGCCATTGACACTCAGACAAAAAAGATCGTCAATGGCTTGGGAGAATGTCTCGACATCAAAGGAGACAGCGACGAAGATGGGGCGAAACTCATCTCGTACAAATTCAAAGACTCGCCGAATCAACACTGGCGCATAGACTACGTCTAATGCTACACTGGACCATCCAATTGATACATGCTGGATAATCAGACTTAAAGGCTTATCAATAAAATGTTAATCTACTCAGAGTTAAATGAAACATGATTAATATCTGCTAAAATAAGTGCCACTTGTGATAACAGTGATATGATGTGATAACACTAGTTATCCCCAGGGGCGGTTCCGCGTTGGGAATGACTGGGGTTTACACTGTTACATCCCCCCACCGGCCCACAAAAAAATGCGTCTTCAAAGGAAGGTGATTATCTAAATGGATTAGCCTTGATGTATATCCACAAAGATATGGACATATCCATAGACAATGTCATCGACAATTTTGCTTCCAGCAATAGATGCAATAGAAAACTCGATTTTGCACTATGACTGTGTACAACCAGATTCAAATGGCTTTTATACATTATCAAATATGAACGTTATATTTCATAAATCAAATCTACAGATTTCTTCTAAACCGTTTACATATAATTCCTTTGACAATAGGCAGGATCTTCCTAGAAATTCATTGCATCCCCGCCAACTTCCTAGAAATTCATTGCATCCCCACCAGCTTCCTAGAGTTCTTGGAACCGCCACTGGTTATCCCTGCAATTGGATGTATGCTCTGATTTAGTGCAACGCAGCTTCTGCAATTTAGTGAGCTCAGCTTATGCAGCATTTTAATTAATTTTGAAGTTGGTCTTTATTTATTAAACTCATAACGAAGTTTGTAGTTTTTAAAAACTCAATTTGCTGCAATATATATATATATATATATATATATATATATATATATATATATATATATATATATATATATATAATATATGTGTGTGTGCGTGTGTTAGAGATGTGCGGGTACAGCAAAATGCCTACCCTACCCGTACCCGTGAAAAAACTTTTACCCTACCCGTACCCGATAGCGCTATACCCTACCCGACCCGTACCCGTAAGCTGTGTACCCTACCGTACCCGTAGTCCCGTACCCGACAATGGTTGGACCCGTACCCGCGGGAGCGTGTACGGGTACAAGCCTACAAGAACCTGTACACGGTCCCGTGTACCACTACCCAACAATGTACCCAACGTTGTACCCAACAATGTACCCAGCGTTAGTTCCCAACAATGTACCCAACAATTTACCCAACAATGTACCCAACAATGGTCCAGGGCTTTTTTTTCGAAATTTGAGCGAAAATTTGTGGTGTCGTAGGGCTTTCATATTTGCACCGATTGAAGCCCAGTCGATGCTTACAAGGAATCTGGACCCGCATTTTGGATATCTATCAGGTGTCTGACTTTTTTAAAGGGTTAAAAATCTATACAATTTATAGCCACCATTATTATATTTTGCAATATAGACAGTATTAGACACTGTACCCGTATCCGTTCCTAGAGACTATAGAGAGGCAACAATGAAATAGTAATAGTAAAAATAAATTCTAGTACTTAGGAATCAGGATAATCCACTTGGCAAATAGCAGGCCCAGCTTCTGAAGTCTGGAGTCTGGACTACTGGTTGGTAACATTGTGTAATACAACTAGTCAGCTAGCCTAAGCCTACATGAATGTCGGACATGGATTAGAACTTCTAGAAGACTCGATGAGCTTGTTTAAAATATTTAGTAGATTAGCTTAGCTATGAGCAGGCATTAGATCTGAAGTTAAACAACAAAACTTTACCAGAAGAACTTTCTCGGTCGAGGAGTCCTTGGAGGAGTCAAGAGGACGCCATTAAAATTATAGATTTATTATATTATACACTACTTTACTGATGAGTGATGATGTCAGATGACGTCATCTGTATTTCCTTTATGCTCCCAGTAAGTAAAATGCATGCTGTCTGACAAACTGAACACGATATACAAGTTACACTAATACACTTTACTCAATATTATTTTTCTATTACTGCATTGCTAATTTGCTATAGTAGTGAGAAATGAAAATATAATTTTTTGGGTAAAAAGGGTACCGGGTATACCCGTAGCCGCTATACCCGTACCCGTAGCGCTATACCCGTACCTGACCCGTACCCGAAAAATGTGTACCCTATCCGTACCCGCGGGTACGGGTAGGGTATACCCGCGGGTACGGGTATACCCGCACATCCCTAGTGTGTGTGTGTGTGTTTGTAAATATCTTCTTCTTACCCCCTCCCCCCATTTTGTTTGTATATGTAAGGAAAAATTCAGGCAAAATATCAGCCTTATTGGAGAATATTTAGAGGTAGCTCAATTACTCTAAGGTTTTGCCGAGATAAATAGCTTCAATGCATACATACTAGCTTCTAATATAAAGATTTAAGCTGAGATTTAAGCTGCAAAACAGTGCAAATGTAAAGCCTTGGTTGCAGTATTATTTAAATTTAGCGCTTTAAAGCCCGTCCCACATGTGAAATAAAACTGAAATAAAATTGAAACAAAACTGAAACAAAACAAAATGTTTTGTTTCAGTTTCAACCGTCCCCACATGTGAAATAAAACTGAAATAAAATTGAAACAAAATGTTTCAGGACCCTGAAACAAAGTTCGACATGTTGAACTTTGTTTCAATGTTTCAGTGTTTTAGCCAATCAGCGAGCAACAACCGTGCCACGTGCAACGTCAGGCAGAGGTTAGCTCCGCCTACTTCTGCTGAAACACTTCTGTTTTGTTTCATGTTGTGGGGACGGTGAAACAAAACTGAAACAAAACAATGTCGTTCGTTGGTCTGTGTTTTGTTTCAATTTTATTTCAGTTTTATTTCACATGTGGGACGGGCTTTATAGTGAGATTGATTGATCATGTAACTTCATCACGAATCAGCAGTCACCAGTGGACTAATGTTGCTTGAGACCAGGCCCGCCGAGAGAAATTCCGGGCCCCTGTGCAGAATGGCCGGCGGGCCCCGAAAAATTTAAAAAATTGCTGACGACCATTTTTTCTTGTCATTGGTTTAATCCAAATTAACCGACACGATGTCATGTTGCAACTCTCGAAAACTAGTGATGACCTTTTTTCGTTTCACTCTTTTTCACACTCAGTAGCATCATTTCACACTTTTCTTCGGGGCGAGATAATTTTTTGGTCAAATTTGGCCAAATGTTGGCATATTGTGGGCAAACTTTGAGCAATTGTAGGCAAATTTTTGGCAATTTTTGGACCAAATTTGTAAAATTTGAAAATTTTTGACATTTTTTGGCAAGTTTTGGACAATTTTGGCGATATTTTGCACATTTCACATCTATTTATTTACCTAATACATTATTTCTTCATTTTCCTTGGGGGCCCGCCTGCCTCTCCCCAAATGACGCCCCTGTTCACACTGTTCATTTTGATGCTTTTGATGTCCTCAGGTCCGGGCCCCCTTTTACTCGCCGGGCCCCCTTTCTTTAGTGTTATTATTGGTGTTATTGTTAATTATGCATATTCATCATCGGCCCGGGCCCCCTCCAGACCGCCGGGCCCCTGTGCACAGTGGCGGCTCTAGGATTTGGCAAGTGGGGGGGCCGTTGGGGGGCAACTTCTAATCATGGGGGGCCAACCATTTGTTGTTTAATGTATGTAGCATTAAGTATAGGGTCCCAACTGGGGCCACTGGGGGCCAGGCTCTCAATAGGGGGGGCACGGGCCCCCCCTGGCCCCCCCGGTGGAGCCGCCACTGCCTGTGCACTTGCCCCCCGCTCTCGGAGGCCCTGCTTGAGACTGCTGACATAATGCATTTCCATTTTCCACAGACATGTTTATTGTTTAACTGTTTATATTGTGTGCTGACTGTCAGCAGTCAGCAGTGCTGACTCAGCAGTGATGACGTCAGCTCAATGTTGGTATAAATAGCCACTTAATTAGAATGTGGATGCTGATTTGTTCACAGTACACACATATGATTAGCTGTATAATAGAGTGTTTTAGAAACATTTCTTTAATGCACTCGGTTATTACTGCTGTAGTTGCAATCGGTTAATGAAATAGGAAATGACAGCAACAACTAGATCTCAAAACATAGTCTATCTTCTTGGATCTATTGTGACTGAACTGACTGGTAGTAATCTGCCATCTGTACGCATGGCACTTGGTTTCTTTCTACTTCATCACCTAGAAATGCGTGAAACTATTAGTCATCAGTCACTTTTTCAACCAAGTTTGCACGAATGATTATTAGTGAACATGTCCATAATTCTGTCTGTCTGGAGGATAGTGGCAACTGAGAAAGAGACAGACAGACAGACAGACAGACAGACAGACAGACAGACAGACAGACAGACAGATAGAGATAAAGATAGAGAGACAGACAGACAGAGACAGATAGATAGAGACAGCCACACAGAGATAGATAGATAGATAGATAGACCTAGAGAGACATAGAGATAGAGACAGAAACATAGATAGACAGACAGAGAAGAAGACAGAGTGAGACACACAAACAGAGACAGAGGGACAGAAAGAGAGAGACGTTTATTTAGAGTCACTTTGGTAGAGTTGTCACGTGCGCCTATCATGATTGACGTACGCGCCAGCCAATGGCGCTCTGCACGGTCTCACAGACGTTACAGCAGCAGGAGTGATACGCAGTCATCGACAGAGACTCGAACTAGCGACACGCTCGACACAGAACTGTTGATAAATACTAAAGCTCTTTTAAAGTATAAAGCTATACTTTACATGCTGTCAGAAGTCTGACGATGGCAAACTCACCCCAGATACCCATGCCAGCTGTGCTGAAGCTGAATGGGAACCTCGCAGGAGATTGGAAGCGTTTCCGGTCCCAATGGGATAACTATATTATAGCGGCTGATCTGGCAGAAGCGTCGAAGAAGCGCTTAGCCGCCATACTGCTTGCGTGCGTCGGGACAGACGCTTACGAACTCTTTCAGACTTTAGATTTCGCAGAGAACAACGACCGACAAGATGTGGACAAAGTTCTTGACGCTTTCGAAAAACACTGTGTCGGAGAAAAAAATATCACACTCTTGCGTTTCGAGCTGAATAGTCGCTGCCAAGACTCCAACGAAACTTTCGACGAATTCTTCGCTGAACTACGGAAATTAATTCGGTTATGTGAATACGGAAACCTGGAGGATTCCATTCTTCGGGACCGTATAGTAATCGGCATCAAGGACGACAACACGCGACGTCGTTTATTGCAGACTAGAAAACTCGAGTTACCTACTGCAATTGACATTTGTAAGTCCAGCGAAGCCGCCTCGAAGCATCTACAGACGCTGGCGATGAAACCACCGGAAGACGTAAATGCAGCACAGCAGTGGAACTCTTCACAATCCAAACGCCCCCAGCTGCGTCACCCTGTGACCGAAACGAAACGCCAACCAACAAGCCGGGCATGTAAGTACTGCAACGGTTCTCATGCGCCTGGCCGAAATTCATGCCCAGCGTTTGGCAAGACCTGCCATCGCTGCCTAAAGCAGAATCACTACAGTTCAGCTTGCTTGTCACAACCACAGACTCAGCAAAAATCTGCGGTCCATGCGCTGGACTCAGACTCGGAGCCGGAAATGGTCATGGCCATGACCACAGAACGAAAACGTCGTGTTCTATGCAAACTGAAAATCGCGAACATTACTGCTCGTTTCCTCCTGGACTGCGGAGCAACCGTCAACTTACTGCCGTTATCGATTCTAGATCAACTTCGACCTAAACCAAAAGTTCGACCGGCCCAGTCGACCCTGCGAATGTTCGATGGACAAGCGGTGAAAACGGCAGGTATGATTACGCTGATTACAACACACCCAACGACCAAACAGAGCGCTTCTCTAGACTTCTATGTAGCTTCGCAGCATAAGCAACCGATACTGGGCCTCGACGCCTGTCTTCTATTCGATCTGCTGCGTGTGAACCATGAAAATATCTGCGCCGTGCAATCAGATCGACAGTTCAACAACACTGACGAACTGATACGGCATTTCGATGACCTGTTCGACGGTTTTGGATGTCTGCCGGGCGAACTGCACTTACACACGGATCCGTCGGTTACGCCCGTCCGAACGCCGCTACGCCGACTTCCGGTCCCGATAAAGGCAAAAGTAGAGGCAGAATTGAAATTGCTTCAACAGCACCAGATAATCACCCCAGTCGACGAGCCCTCTGCCTGGATATCGGCACTCCTAGTCGTGCGAAAGCCAAACGGCGGCGTCAGACTTTGCATCGATCCAAAACCGCTGAACAAAGCACTTCTGCGCGACCACTTCCGAATGCCTACCATTGACGACGTGCTTCCGCTGCTATCCAAAGCGAAAATATTTTCCACCGTCGACGCCAGCAACGCTTTCTGGCATTTAAAACTCGACGATCACAGCAGCAAGCTCACCGCCTTCGACACTCCATTCGGGAAATATCGCTGGCTTCGTCTTCCCTATGGCGTGTCCCCGGCACCGGAAATCTTCCAACGGAAACTTCTGGAGGCGCTCGACGGTCTCACAGGAGTGGCATGCATTGCAGACGACATACTGATTTTTGGGTCAGGAGAGACCTCGGAAGAGGCGCAAAGAGATCACGACCGGAATCTATTCGCGCTATTCGACAGATGCCGCTCTATGAACATTCGATTAAACAGAGCCAAATTGAAGATTAATCGCTCCAGCGTGAAATTTATGGGTCACGAGATCACAACAGACGGTCTCAGACCTGACCCTGCGAAAATTGCGGCAATACAAAACATGCCTCCGCCGGTCGACAGGACAGGACTTCAGAGGATCCTCGGCATGGCGACGTATCTAGCAAGATACGCTCCTGGATTCGCCACAACCACGGCGCCATTGCGCGAGCTACTCAAGCAAGACGTCGAGTTTCATTGGGACCCAAACTGGCATGGAGACGCCCTCAATCAACTGAAGAAACTGCTGACGAGCGCGCCAGTCCTTCAATTCTATGACGTCGAGCAGACCGCAACTCTCCAATGCGACGCATCTCAGGCGGGTCTTGGAGCGTGCCTCCTTCAGAACGATCGTCCAGTCGAGTATGTGTCACGTGCCCTGACGTCAACGGAACAATCCTACGCACAGATCGAGAAAGAATTGCTTGCCTGCTATTATGGTCTGGAGCGTTTCCATAGTTACGTGTACGGCCGACACGTAAAAATTCACACCGACCACCACCCCCTAATCACGATTGTCAAGAAACCGCTTTCGTCAGCGCCAAAAAGGCTACAGAGAATGTTGCTTAAAATGCAACAGTACGACTTCGAACTCATCTACAGACCCGGAACCGAGGTGGTCGTCGCTGACGCACTTAGTCGCGCGTTTCCGGTGAACTCGGCTGAGGAAACCCTGTTTTCTGAGCAAATAGCAGCCTTAGAGGAAACTGAGCAACGCGCTGAGCTTCGCCTGATTGCGTCAGAAAAAACCCTGGACATCATTCGCGAGGCTGCAAAGGCCGATGAAACATACCAGCTGTTGAAAGAACAAACTCTGATAGGCTGGCCTAACAACGCGTCTGACGTCACGCCGTTGCTAAGGCCCTATCTGCCATTTGCCGACGAGCTTACACTGTGTGACGACGGCCTACTACTTAAAGGTACTAGACTTATAGTGCCCGCTGGAGCGAAACGCTATATTCTGGAGCGTGTCCACCGCTCCCACATAGGCATCAACGGATGTATACGCCGCGCTAAAGAATCTGTTTTCTGGATCCGCATGGCGCAGGATATTCAGAAGCACATAAGCAGTTGCGAAATCTGTCAAGAGATGGCGGACTCACAGCCGAGAGAGCCACTCCTGCCACATGATCCACCCACTCGCCCATGGGAAAAGGTAGGAATCGACGTGTTCTTCTGCAATGATAAGGAGTACCTAATAATAGTGGATTACTTTAGTGGATTTTTTGAGGTCGACCGCCTCAAGTCAAAGCAAATGCGTGACGTCATTTACTGTTTAAAAGGCCAGTTCGCACGCCACGGCCTCCCAGATGTGCTGTTCTCGGATAATGCCTTTGCTAACAGGGAATTTCGAGAATTCGCCAAAAATTATGAATTTAAGCACGAAACCTCTAGCCCGCGGTACCCAAGATCAAATGGCCGCGCGGAAGCGGCGGTCAAGGTCGCAAAGAAACTAATGAAAAAAGCTAGTCGTGAGAAGACGGATCCGTTTTTGGCCTTGCTTGATTGGCGAAACACCCCGAGCGAGACATTGAAATTAACTCCAACTCAAATGCTTTTTGGTCGAAGAACCAGAACTCCATTACCAACGGCTAGCAGTCTGCTATCGACCCCAGCGTCAGCGGCAATACATAAATCAATTGCAGATAATAAGGCTAGACAGAAATTTTACTACGACAAAGGCACCAAAGCGAAACCCCCGCTCACGGTCGGTCAGACGGTCAGAGCTCGGGTCGACCCCAGGGGGCCGTGGCTCAAAGGAGAAGTTGAAAAATGCCTCCCCTATCGTTCGTACGAAATTATACTGGAAGACGGGATGAAACTCCGCAGAACATCTAATCATCTTCGCCCTTCCGTCGAACCGAAGATAAACTGCACGGCGATAGATGGACAACAGGTGCCAACGAATTCCATCGGTCAGGCGGATCCGCAGCTGACTCTAATTGCCACCGAAAGATCGCCAATTCAGGAGAAGCCAGAACTGACACTAATCGCCTCCGACGGGTCGCCCATTCAAGCGAATCCAACTTCCTCGTCCCCCGGCGACAGATCCACAAGCCCACAGCAGCTGTCGACTTCACAGCAGGATCCAAGATCGGAACATCTGCCGCCTAGCCACCAGATGGCGACATACACCACTCGTTCAGGTCGTCTGATAAATCAGCCTGCCAGATACAAAGACTAAAGCCCACGCAGCTGGAGACATTGCAAGAGACATTTAGTTCTAGAGACACGTAGTTTTCTTTCTTTTCTTTTTCACGTCTACATATAAAACATATCTTTTTTAAATTTTTTTTAACAAACGAAAGATGTCACGTGCGCCTATCATGATTGACGTACGCGCCAGCCAATGGCGCTCTGCACGGTCTCACAGACGTTACAGCAGCAGGAGTGATACGCAGTCATCGACAGAGACTCGAACTAGCGACACGCTCGACACAGAACTGTTGATAAATACTAAAGCTCTTTTAAAGTATAAAGCTATACTTTACAAGAGTCTTGCGTCTATTGCACATTACCCTCCGCCAGTGTTTTACTGAGACTCTAGGCCTTTGGGGTGGGGAAAATGGGAGAATTAACTTGATTGGAAGGGAACAGTAGCGGCTCCAGGATTTGGCAAGTGGGGGGCCGTTGGGGTGGCAACTTCTAATCATGGGGCCAACCAGTTGTTGTTAGGTATGTAGTATTAAGTACAGTAGCGTCATTTCACACTTTTCTTGGGGGCGAGAAAATTTTTTGCCAAATTTTAGGCAATTTGTGCAAATTTTAGGCAATTTTTTGCAATTTTGTTTGCAATTTTTGGGCCAATTTTGGCAAATTTGCAATTTTTAAATATTTTTTGGTAAATTGTTATATATAGTATAGTATATATATATATAGTATATATATAGTATAGGGTCTCAACAGGGGGGTCACTGGGGGGCCAGTATCTCAGCAGGGGGCACGGGCCCCTCTGGCCCTCCGGTGGAGCCGCCACTGGAAGGGAAGAGGCACAGTTTAATAAAAACAAATTTTCAGTGCTGGGAATTTTGGGGGGTGGGGCGTATTTTTATGTTTTGAAGACAAATCTCTTCCCCTAAAGGGGTGCTTCACCGGCAAACTTTGTCGGCCAACTTATCGGCGGCCGAATCCGCCTGAATGAGAAGCCGGTTGCAAATGGCAGCTGCTTCACTGGCTGACTTTGTCAGCGGGACGTTCGGGGCGGGGAGTAAACGTCCGCCGACAAAGTCCCGGATAATGCGAATACACAATATGCCGGACTTTGTCGGCGGATTTTCTGACTTGTCAGCCAATCAGGTTTTAGTACAAAGATCACCGCAGCAATTGACAATAACAACGAAACACATTGTCGGAGAATTTACGTGCGAAATCAGTGCTGGGAATTTTTGGGGTGGGGCGTATTTTGATGTTTTGAAGACAAATCTCTTCCCATAACAGGCTTGGATGAAAGTAAGCAAGTAAACACAAAATTTCTATAGCGCTGCCAGAAAGCTTGGCGCAGTGCACCAGCTTATTCAAGAGTAGGGTAGGGCTGCGCTAACCGAGTAGTTTAGGAGTCGAGTAGGAGTCGAGTAGCTTAGCGAGTACTCGAGTACTCGCGTAAAACCGGAAATACATGATTTGAAAACGTTACACGTCACATAATCAACGCCGGGCAGTAGTTAACTACAAGTAGGTAACTACTTGTAGTTTAACTACACTTTAGTAGTTACAGAGTAGTTAGTAACTACGTGTGAAAAAGTAGTTAACTACAAGTAGTTTAACTACTTTCTGCAGTAGTTATCAAGTAAAGTAGTTAACTACTGTGGTCAACTACTTTTGTTAAAACATTATTTGCCGCTTAAACCCGCTTTTGCCAACAACGCTGACGCCAGGCTTCTCCGTGAGCTCTTCGATGACACTCTGTCGTGTAGCGGGCACATCGTCGATGTAACCCATGCCTGCCCTTGTTGCCCTTGTGCATACAAGCTTACTTACTTACCTACCAGTAATATAATATTCTATTCCTGATTTCCGGTCTCATACTTACACAACTTTTAGTAGTACCAAAAATACAGGTTCGTGTTGTTTACTGAGGAGATATAATTAATAATAGTAATAAAAGTTAACAGAATTAACAGATTAATTCTTAATAACTCATAGATATCATTAAATATGAATAGCCAATTAGTCAAAAGCTGTTTCGTGAACCCACGTAAAAAGAGTGAACGCAGTGATGATAAAAACTTCATTGCCGACTGTGGTACATGTAAGAACTGAGTAATCATTCATTACATTAATTACATAAGCAGAACTGCTGCAGAAGCAGCTTATATTGATAGAATTGATGTTCGTGTTGACAGTGTTTGTGTGGTGTTTAAAAAATGAAGACATTGAACAATGGATATTTTTATTTGAGCGTTGCAGGGTCAAAAGTAGTTGCAAAGTAGTTAACTACTCAGGAAGTAGTTACCAATTAGTTAATAACTACTTTGTGGAAAAAGTAGTTAACTAGTAGTTACAACTATATTTTTATCAAGTAGTTCACTACAGTAGTTGAACTACTTTCACAGTAGTTGGTGCCCAGCATTGCACATAATGCTTATTATTTGCCTCATGGCCCTCATTTAACCAAAGCAGAACATTAGATATAGTTACATATCAATTTTTCGGATATTCAAGCGTTTTCAAATTTAGTATAACAGAAGTTACAGAACAGAAACTATTTTACGGGTACTGGCAAAAATATGAGGTCTTTACTAGAGTTGGCCCACTGTGGACAACATCTTAACTAACTGGACATAACGAATAAGAATAACCTAAATAAGACTGATTAATAATTATTTGTAACAAATAACGGTAGGCCAAATTTTGATGAAATTCTTTGATTATTCTTTATTTATCTATTCTATTCTTTGTTTAGTTACTCTATGCGAGTACTCGACTCCAAGAAAATTACTCGACTCCAATTTGGAGTCGAGTACTCGCGTTACTCGAGTTACTCGGCGCAGCCCTAGAGTAGGGCTGCGCTAACCGAGTAGTTTAGGAGTCGAGTAGGAGTCGAGTAGCTTAGCGAGTACTCGAGTACTCGCGGAAAACCGGAAATACATGATTTTTGCGTCATGGCCCTCATTTAACCAAAGCAGAACGCTAAATACAGTTACATATCAATTTTTCGGGTATTCAAGCGTATTCAAGTGTAGTATAACAGAAGTTACAGAACAGAAACTATTTTGCCGGTAATAATGGTAGGCCAAATTTTAATGAAATTCTTTGGTTATTCTTTATTTATCTATTCTATTCCTTATTTAGCTATTCTATGCGAGTACTCGACTCCAAAAAAATTACTCGACTCCAATTTGGAGTCGAGTACTCGCGTTACTCGAGTTACTCGGCGCAGCCCTATTCAAGAGCGCTCAGTCTGGATAAATCATAGTCCGTAATCCGTAGTCCGTGGTGGTCGAGGTTGTAGATCCAGGTAGGCAGTCGCAGCAAAGTATTTTTATGGAGGATGATAACAAGATTTGCGTGAACAGTCTCAGCTTTTTGCAGGAAAGATCAATTGGCATTGAATGTCTCAGCTGTTGTTTTCTCCTTGATGTGTCTATTTATAGACGGGTCTCTCGTCGTTTCTCAGCTCGTTGACCAAAGGTTTCGTAAAGTTAGTTGCGTCAGTTCTATTGGTTAACAGCCTGTCTGTTGTAGGCTTATTTATAATAAAATCATGGGCGACACGATTGGCTAACAGGGACGTAACCAGAAATTTGATTTGGGCGAGTATAAAGTTGGGAGTATATATTGTTATATATATATATATATATATATATATATATATATATATATATATATATATATATATAATGAAATTTACATTTAGGCCCCTACTGTACAAATAAGAGCCATGTAAATGTAAGCTTAAAGCTGAAAAATATTTTATATATTATAGGCCTATATGTTATATGTTTATAACATAGGCCTACATGTATAAAACTGGGCGCAGAAGCTGCATGCATCTGCAGCCCAGCGCGTCCACAGGTGACGGATTGTGGAACGGCCTTCAGACATGAAGGACAGCAGCGAAATAAGCGGGCGAAAGCCTGAGGAATTTGAGTATTTGACCAACTGCGGCAGACTCTAACAGAGCGTGACTGGTTGGTGGGTGGAACCACCAGGCAGACTAAATATCACAAGAGACCAATGACAGAATCGGTGACATGGCGAGTCTGGGCCGCCATCAAATAAGCCTATCCACCACAGCTCAGTGGTTACCCTCTTTAGGGATGAGCTAGGAGAAGGACAACTCTGATACTAAACCGGAGCAGGTGGAGTTCGCTAAGCCTCTTCAGGAAAATCCGTCTAGAAGAAGGCGAACTCCAAATTCAAACCATTGGGGAGGGCAACGAGAAACCGCCCCAATTATATTCCCAAGCAATTTCCAATGGTAGAAGATAACTGGATTGGGCATGTTCTGAGAGGAGATTCATTATGCAGAACAATACTGGAGGGACATATGGGAGGAAGGATAACCAGAGAAAGATCACGTACATCACTACTGTACTGGATGCTGACTAAAGATGGATACAAAGGATTAAAGACCCAAGCTGCTGACAAGAGAAGGATGGCGCTAGTGGGAACCAGGACCTGCTTTCGGGCAGAGAACTGAAGAAAAAAAGTTATATATATATGTAAGTTTTATAATTATATGTTACATATTATACTGTATTGAATACAAAACTGTATTGAATACAAAACTGAAATTGTACAATACATTAGTAATACCTAAAATTTACGTGGATCGGAAACTTGGGCAATAAAAAAATCAGACGAAAAAAGTGTAATGGTTGCAGAGATGAGCTGTCTAAGAAAAATAATGGGAGTCAGCAAATATCAAAAATTGAGAAATGAAGACATCAGGCAACAGACAGGAGATACAGAAACAATTATCGATAAAGTACGCAAAAGGAGATTAAATTGGTTTGGGCATGTTAAAAGAATGGACAACAATAGATGGGCCTACAAAGCACTGCATACGCACAAAGTAGGAGACAGAGGGAGAGGAAGACCGAGAAAAAGATGGATGGATAACATCAAGAAAGACCTGGAAGCAAAGAACATGTCGACTGATGAAGAATGTAGATTAGCGCAAGATCGAGCGAAGTGGAAATGTTTCGTATCTATTGCCTCCATGCAGGCAGAAAGTGAAGATGAAGATGATGATGATACTGTATTGCATATTTAGGGTAAACTAATGGAATCCTGGCCACCTTAAATGTATGAAAGCTCCAAACCAGTTGCCAGTACAATTTTTATCCAATTTTGCGCTATAATATCATGAAACGGACGGCAAATTTACTAAAAATGCTTTTTAAAGTCAGAAAATGTATAAAATTCTATTTTTAAAAGAATTAAAACGGCAAAACGAGAAATTCACTTTCCTGGCCACATTATTTCAATCATGGCCATGTGGCCAGGATTAGAGCACAATATTTTAGCAAGCTCTTTTATCGAAGCGATGCCAAATTACCATTGTAAAATTTGAATGATCCACTTAAAAAACCCACTTAATTATTGTGGCGAAACCAGGCTATGACTTTACCAGATGACCTCACCTGGCTTCGTGCAGCGTTTATCAATTATCTGTCTATTATTACCTCTCTAGGCTCGTGGCGCTCGACCTAGGCTTTTTGGCTCTAGGGTTTATCAGTTCTCAGACCTTTCTTCCCTCGTTCCTGCTCTCAGATACCTCGTATCTCCTTTTACTGATACTTTCCTCCCTTCTCTAGCCTATATTGCTAGTACACAGCTCTTGCTAATGACTTCTCCACTTCCACGGTTGGTACCGTCTCCTTGCTTCGACTGATACAACTGGTACCTCTCCTTTCGTCAGCCGGTACCGCTGGTACCTCTACCTTCACAGCCGGTACCGCTGCTCTGACTATCCTCTACCGTGTACCGCTAACGTCATTATAATATACTATACCGGGATCCTTCCAGGGACTTCTACCTACGCGCCGTCACCATCGGCCTTCGGTACCACCTGGTACCGGGATCTCAAAGGAATCTTACCTTCTATCCCTTTCCAACAACACACGCCGCCTCGGCAATCGGTCACGATCTCACGATCTGAGAAAGGGTCGCTATTTATACTGTTTTGGACTGGCTGGATGGGCTCTCAGTCATCTACTACCACCTCTCCCATAAGGCTGAGCCTCATCCATCGTACACTGCTTTGATGCCTTACTACACGCTCGGGTCACCCACTAGCCTCACATCATACTATCGGACTCCAGGCTACCTTATCATTAATATTCACGCGCTCTCGCTACCTATCTATTGTCTGGCTACTTATTAATTATTAATGCCATTTTATGGTCCTAGATTTAATTGTACTTAATTATTATAGGATTTATCCACATTATACTTACAAGAACTATGGGTAGGCCTACTGAAAATATGATTGAATGCGGTTTTTGAATGTATTTTGTGTAAATAATCATTTAGGATCAACGCAGAAGCTGCATTAATGTAACTTAATGTGGAATTTGTATAGCGCTTTGTATAGCGCCTCTTATATTTCTATTCAGATATATAAATATATAAAAAAGAAATAAAAATAAATCATATATATATACAAACATTTGCTATTAATACATCGCTAAATGCATACTGTTTTGCGCTTAAACTAATTCTGGCAACAAGAACACAAATCCTGAGCTGGGCCAACTGGCCAGGATTCTGTTAATTAGCGGCCAGATTTGTATTAAACAGGCAGACTCCAGTTTCGCTGGTCTCAAACGCTCCGTCGACGATCGGATGACTCAATATTTTCAGCAAGTAGTCTGGAGTGCTATATTTATAAAATTTAAGCGCTATAATAGCCTAATAATAAATGATGTCAAACGCCCACAAATGTAATTTTAAAAAGTTTAATCCGTCAAATATGTCGTCTAAACTCACCTCTAAAGGCTCAAACTTTGAAAGAAAAAAACTTGAAATTAGCAAAACCAAAGATGTTTAAAATATCTTCGGCGAATAGAGCGCAGAAAAATGCCTAGATTTCAAAGATATCAAGGCGCGAGACACAATTATCGCGTTCAAATAGTATTTCAAAAGTGGCCAGGATTGTAATGGATGGCCAGGGTTCCATTAGTTTACCCTATACTGATTTTTGGGGTTAAATCCAGGGTGTTTTTAACATGTAAACTACGGGGGCTCGGCCCCTAGTTGTTTTCCTGGCCCCCGCAGTAATTATGGCGGCCCCTTCCATAAAAAGGCCCCCTAGAGGTTATTCATAGTTTTTCTCTATTGGGCTAACACTGTCTAGCATAAATTTTTGGTTTTGCAATGACTTCTTGTTTTAGTCTAACTTAAGAATGAACGATACGCAGATGACACCACACTAATGGCAGACACAGAAAGAAAACTACAAAGCTTATTAGACAGAGTGACAGAAGAGAGTGAAAAGAAAGGAATAAAAATAAATACAAAAAGACATACTGTATGGTAATAATGAAAAAAGTAGCAAAGTTCAAATAGCTATGAAGCATTTTCACAAGCGATGGAAGAAGTGAAAAGGACGTTGAAACCAGAATAGGAATGGCGAAGACAGCCTTCACTCAACTAAAAAGGTCCTCACAAATAAAAACATTACAACAACACGGCACAGAATTCTTCAAAGCTATGTTTGGGCAGTTCTGATGCATGATCAGAAACATGGACGCTGACAAAGTCAACAGAAAGGAAACTCTAAGCTACAGAGATATGGTTTCTCAGAGGTATGCAAACAAATTTCCTGGACAGAAAAAGCAACCAATGAGGAAGTGTTAAAAGCCTCAGGTGCAAAGAGAACATTGCTAAAACCATAAGAAAGCAACAGTTGGAATTTTTCGGACATCTAATAAGAAAAGTCGGATTGGAAATTCTAGTTATAACAGGAAAAAGAGAGTAAAAGAGCAAAAGGAAGACAACGAATAAATTATGAAGACAGTCTCAGAGAAGCAACAAGAGCTAAAGACAAAATCGAACTGATGAGGAAAACCACAAACAGAGAAGAGTGAAAATCCATGGTCGTCAACGTAGCAATACATGGCACACGAAGAAGAAAGAAGAAGTAATGAACCTAAATTACTAATTTACATTATGGACTAAATGTATGCTAGAGCTCAGCAGTGGCGTAGCTAGGCAAAGAGCCGCCTGGGGCGAAAACAAAAAGTGCCGCCTTTTTGCGGCGGAAAAAAACAACTTCCGTAAAAATCTTGGCAACCAAAAAGGTCGTCGCATTTTTTAACAAAAAATTATGTTTTTATCAAACCCGAAAATGCCGATGCCGCCCCTCACACAATGCTGCCGCCTTCATTCAAAAATCTTGAAAGGCAAAAAGGTCGTCGCATTTTTATTAAAGTCCCGAGGTCACCGTATATGTCAGCACATGTGTGGAAAAATACCCGAAAATGCTGCCCTTAGAGCAAGTGCCAAATGGAGCGGTTCGCCCCCGCTGCCCCTCGCTACTTCACTGGAGCTGTTACTAACGGTAAATGTATGTAGGCCTATGTCATAAGCTGAGTTGAAATAAACAAATTTCAATCAATCAATTAATAAACTAAAATCGGGAAGTGCCAAAATTAGATATTTTCCGGAATTTTAAAAGTTTTTCACCGGCCCTCCTAGTAATTTTTCCTTAAAAACACCTTGGTTTAAATATACCGATATATCCCCCGTCGCTACGCCCCTGCTGGTTAGCACAATCAAATTAGTCAATGCCGATCTTTTGTTGGCTGAAAGACTCCTCGCATGCGCAGTCAGGGGTCAGAGGTCTAAAGTGAGGGCAGAGTGCATAAGGGCACGTCACTTCGTCGGCTGATGGGTCGAGAGTGAACACTTCCATTCCGTAGTACAGATGAGATCGCGCGATCGGTTAATTCTGTACCTCATAATATAATCAGCTACAGCGATATTATTGAACAGAGATAGCGTTTGGACGGCACGACAAAGCAACATCGAACGGACGAGGCGGAGCCTAGAGTTAGTCTCTAAAATACACAGAACGGAAGTCTGCTTAATCGCCAGGTTATTATAATATATTGCATCAGCGCCTTTTATACTTATAATAATAATAATAATAATAATAATAATAATAATAATAATAATAATAATAATAATGTGATTTTAGGTGGTTTAGGAGGCTAAGTAAGCCTTGAAAAAAAGATATAGAACTTTTAGAAAAAGTGCAAAGACGAGCAACAATGGTCAATGGGTGCCATAATTTAAGCTTGTTTGAATTTTGCAGAATTATCATTATGAACATAGTTGACTAATATCTATTCCGATGAAACAATGACCTCGTGACTAGGGCTGCGCTAGCCGAGTAGTTTAGGAGTCGAGTAGGAGTCGAGTAGCTTAGCGAGTACTCGAGTACTCGCGTAAAACCGGAAATACATGATTTGCAAACGTCACACGTCACATAATGCTTATTATTTGCCTCAGTGCCCTCATTTAACCAAAGCAGAACGTTAGATACAGTTACATATCAATTTTTCGGATATTCAAGCGTTTTCAAATTTAGTATAACAAAAGTTACAGAACAGAAAATATTTTACCGGTACTGGCAAAAAATTTGAGGTCTTCACTAGAGTTGGCCCACTGTGGACAACATCTTAACTAACTGGGCATAACGAATAAGAATAACCTAAATAAGACTGATTAATAATTATTTGTAACAAATAACGGTAGGCCAAATTTTAATGAAATTCTTTGGTTATTCTTTATTTATCCATTCTATTCTTTGTTTAGTTATTCTATGTGAGTACTCGACTCCAAAAAAATTACTCGACTCCAATTTGGAGTCGAGTACTCGCGTTACTCGAGTTACTCGGCACAGCCCTACTCGTGACCAATTGGTCACATGACGTTTAATTGCGTTTAGCTGGAAAATGAGTTTCGTTTTCACTTCAGTAGCTCCGTTGTCACTCACTCACTCGCTCACTCACACACACACACTCACACTCACTCGCTCGCTCGCTCACTCACTCACTCACTCACTCTCAGTCAATCAATCAACTTCTATGGCGCCACTTTCATAATGCCTAAGGCAGCAGCCGATGGCGCACCATACTTAAATCGGGAATAGTCCCTAGGGACTGGAGGGATGCAGTAGTCACTCCTATATTCAAAAAGGGTAACCGTGGGGAGCCAGGAAATTATAGGCCTGTGAGTCTGACCTGTATAGTGTGTAAAGTTCTGGAGAAAATAATGAAAGCAAATATATTGGACCATCTTATGAGACACAAGATTTTAAAGGATAGCTAGCATGGGTTTATTAAGGGAAGATCTTGCTTAACAAACATACTGGACTTTTTGGAGGAGATCCACGACAAGCTAGATGAGGGAAAGGCAGTTGATGTAGTATACCTGGACTTTGCAAAAGCATTCGATAAAGTACCTCATTCAAGACTGGCAGTCAAGCTTCAGGCCAGTGGAATTAGAGGTAAAGCTCTTGGATGGATAAAAAACTGGCTTCAGAGCAGAAGACAGAAAGTAGGTATAAGAGGCAAGTATTCAGATTGGGCTGAGGTCATAAGTGGGGTGCCACAAGGTTCAGTGTTGGGACCTCTATTGTTTTTAATATACATCAACGACATCGATGATGATATAATGTCAACATTTCAAAATTCGCTGATGACACAAAACTGTGTGGACAGAGTGATAGTGAAGCAGAAGCAAAAATTTTACAACAAGACCTTAATAGACTATCCCAGTGGTCGGCAGATTGGCAAATGCTTTTTAATACAGATAAATGCTCGGTGATGCACATTGGGAAGAAGGGAACAGATCATGAATTTAAGTTATGTGGGAAGGGACTAAAAGTAACAAACGAGGAGAAAGATCTAGGGGTCATCATGCATAACAGCTTAAAGCCATCTAGGCAATGTGCAGAGGCAGCTAATAAGGCCAACAAAATTCTAGGTATGATCAAAAGAACGATAGTGAGCAGAGAGAAGTATGTAATAATAAGACTTTACAAGACATTGGTACGTCCACATTTAGAGTATTGTGTTCAAGCATGGTGTCCATTCCTGAAGAAAGACATAGAGACCTTAGAAAGAGTGCAACACTGAGCAACAAAGATGATCAAGGGATATCACAAACTAACCTATGAGGAAAGGCTAAATCACTGTGGATTGACAACCCTGGAAAAAAGAAGAGAGAGAGAGAGGGAATTTGATCGAGACATACAAAATACTAACAAACAGAGTGGAAATGCCAAAGGAAAGATTTTTTACAATGAAGCAGTATGATCGAACCAGAGGACACAGCATGAAGCTGTTCAAGAAACGGGTTGGGAGACATAAACAGCATTTTTTTAGTGCAAGAGTGGTGGACAGATGGAATGAACTGGATGAGGGGATAGTAACGGCTACAACTGTAAACGAGTTCAAAATAAACCTCAGTAGTTTAGGATACTAGATTGGACGGGAGCAACAGTGGTTCTCACACAGGGCAGCCCCTACTGAACCACTTTAAACCTTGTTATATTATATTATTATATAGTGAATCAGGTCCATTGGAAGCGCTCTGATCACCAGTGAGTCATTTTGAGAGATCGTCTTCAATTTTATGATTGGTTGAAATCTGCTTCTACAGCATTTGCCTTTAATCAATATCAATTTATCAAATACACAATGACTGGAATTATATTATTAGTATACTATACTATACTATATATAACTTACTATATATAACTTACTATATATGTATGTATATGTATATGTAAATATACGCTGCACATACATATAGGCCTACTATACGTACTAAATACGTGCATTGTAGGCATATCGCATAGAACAGGGATGGGCAAAGTGCGGCCCGCGGGCCGTATGCGGCACTCGAAGCCCCTTTGTGCGGCCCCCGAAATCGAGAGATACTACATTAATGTGCGGCCCTCTAAAACATATGAAACACGTGACAACACCTTAATGGAAAATTCTGCATTCAACTTGGATTTACTTTTTGGCACTTGATCGTTAACTAGAAATTATGCTTTTAATATTTACTAATACTGCACACCTGAGTGCACAGTGTATAATAAGTTATGTTAAAGTCGTTTTGGAAACTACTTAAAGATTTAATTCTAAATGCCGAAAAAATTTGTGCGGCCCTCAGTTTTCATCGCAGACACTTTTGCGACCCTCGGATAAAAAATTGTGCCCATCACTGGCATAGAAGCAGTTAAAATGAAGTCAAAATTCTTTAAACGGGTTGACTTACGCAATTTAAATAAAGATGAAGATTGTTTGCAATACCGCGTAGAAAATCAGTAATAATGTATGAGGTCCTCTCAGACTCTCAGTACAGACAGACTTGATGTGAACTTCGCCATGCTTTGCACATATTTTCTGTTTGTTAACGCGTTACAATGCTTCTTCAGTTCTTCAGTTTTATGTATGCGAGGTCCATCATCAACTGATCACATTAACCGGGGTCACTCGTACCCAGTGGCATAACCAAGGGGGTTTGGGGTTGAACCTCCTTGGCTGCCGACGAAAGTTTGTTTACATGCTTTTCCATGCATTTTTCATTTTCAGACGCGATTTTGGGGATCAAAACCCCTTTTGGCTGGCTGCCGACCGAAACAATTTCTAAGTGCTATATAATGTAAAGGTGTCAGGAAGAAGGTGCGTGACGACCTTTTTTGCTTGTCAGCTCCTAAAAAAGGAACAAATACAGGAAGGACAGGAAGGAATTAATTATGACAATGACGTTTTTTGATTGGCGAGATTTTTCGAAGTTTGGTCACGATCGAAACCAAAAACCCCTTCCAGAAATCCTGGCTACGCCACTGCTTGTACCCTTGGGAGTACTTGAGGGACGTTGTGGGGGTATGCAGACTGATCCAGAAATAAAGTTTGTTTTAAAGACTTTTACTATATTGTACAATGTACACTGTACAGGTACTTTAGAAATCAGGGCCGGAGCTAGCCATTCCGGCGCCCCCTGCAACTTCGTATTTAGCGCCCCCAGCAGTAGCCCTAACCATGAATAATTATTTTATTCAAGTTAATCGAAACGTCCTGGGCACGGTGTTTCTGTGACGGCGGTTTCCGAATGACAAAACTTTCAAAACAAAAGGAGCCCAAATGCGATGTGTTCATCTCAATTTAATGTTTCAAGTAATCTGGGATTACGTACATTCGAACACAATATTCTAACTTCGTTAACAAAGACTTAGGCGCCATCCATAAATGACGTCACGCACTTAGGGGGAGGGAGTTCAAACATTTGTGACGATGTGTGACGACGGGGTTCCAGAAATGCGACGTGACTGACGTCACATAATACTAAATATTTTTATTAATACCGCAATGCTATGTTGTTGCAAAATTGAACGTATTTTACATTTATTATACATCATTTTAAAAAAGAATGTGTAAAAGTTTCTGAATATTGTTTGGGCTATAATGATTATAATGAATATTTTCAAATGAAACATTATTTTTGACATTGGAAAGACGACAAGATGACGGGGGTTAAGGAGTTTTTACGTCATATTTGAGGGGTCTGACTTTTTGTGACGACGTGTAACGAGGAGAGGGGGGTTGGTCAAAATGACTGCCAAAATCGCGTGACGTCATTTATGGACGGCCCCTTACCCGCGTCGCGTGCTACCTCTCGTGGGAAATTAATGTTCATAACAACAGTGAGGTCACGTGTGACAAATAACTAGGCGCCGGGTCGTAAATATTCATAAGCCTTCTGCTCGTCTAGTACTATCTTTTAAATAATAAAAAATACATGTATTATAGCTCAATGCTATGCATAATGCAAATAACAGTATCCTGTATAGCAGGTTGAAGCAAATGCTAATATAATTAGTGCTAAAGATTATAAACAGCGTCATCTTAATAATCGATAAGGAAATTTGGCGCCCCACAAAAGCTTGCGCCCCCCTGCCTTGCGGAGCTTGCGGAGTGGGTCGCTCCGGCCCTGTTAGAAATGTTTGTAATAAATTAGAAATTCTAAAAGAAAAATTCCACTTTCTGGCTTGTACGCATCTGTGATAGAAGTACGTTGCAGTGTTTATATTTTTTTCAAAATGTTAGAGAATATAAACTTTTGCCCTCATATAAGGTATTTTAGGCTGGTAGGGGTACTTCGCTCTCTTATAATTGTTTCAGAGGTACGTAATCATAAAAGGTTAACCACTGCGTTAGACCGACTGTACAGTAGACATTAATTTTGTTAGACTAACTGAAGCGTTAGACCAGGGGTGGCCAGCCCGCGGGCCGCATGGGGCCCCCGGGCTGCCAATTGGCGCCCCCTGGACGTCTTTCTAAATAAATTATTTGTATTGCAAGTATTGACGGTGATGTCCATATCTCAAGTGTACGGTACCGTTAACAGGCTAGTTAACATAATGACGTAATGTTTACTTACACACCTAACATGGTTTTACAAAATGATTCAATTCTTGGTTAAAGATATGCCTATATTGCTGTTTTTATGTAATTTGAATTAATTTAAATATTCTGACGATTAAGAAGTCAAATATTGTAAAATGTTGGACAAGAATAAAAAGCGAACTCGGTATATTAATGCTGATGGTAGAATTTTTCAAGAAAGATGGGAAGTTATTTCTTTGGTGAGCAGTGTTGATCTGCCGTATGCCTGGTTTGTAATCAAAAGGTTGCGATCTTGAAGGATTAAAACTTGAAGCGTCACAACGAATCCCGTCGTAAGGATAAATTTGGCAAGTTTGAGGGAAAAGGAGGGAAGACAAACTAGCATCTGTCAATAAGAAACTTGCGTCTCAACAGATATCTTTAAAAAGTAAAGTTTCACAGGTAGCAGCCGTAAAGTAGCAGTAGCTATTCCTAAGCAAGGAAAACCATATACAGATGATGCATTTGTTAAAAGCTTCATGATGAAAGTGGTCGGACACATATGCCCGGAGCAGGAGCTATTAAGCGCACTTAGTTCATCGAAACAGACGTCGTGTGTGTTGAAGAAATAGCAAGTAGTCTCCGTCAGCAGCTTGTAGCAGCTTCAAAAATCTTTATCTGGTATTCTGTTGCTCGTTATGAGAGCACTGACGTATAATGTACGTGACGTACGTACACGGCGCAATTGCTGATATTTGTAAGAGGGGTGACTGAAAATTTGAATTTACAGATCTTGCCGGTCTCTACGCCATGCACAGCACAAGTTAATTGGAAAGACGTTTTGATGACTTAAGGTTTTTGACAGCGTTCAGCTACCATGGGATAAGCTTTTAAATAGCTATTAGAATGCAAATGCCACCAATTATTACTACTGTTACTTGAATGCATAGATGGCAATCAATGCTGAAAATGCTGAAAAACTAATGCTGAAAACAATGTAGAAAAGGCAAAGAACATGCGGCCCTCCACTTGGTTATCGAAGCTTAAAGTGGCCCCCGAGTCGCAAAAGGTTGGCCACCCATGCATTAAACCAATGTACTGTACTTTGGACGAACTGTATTTAGACCAATTGTACCAGACCAAATGAACAACAAACTTTCTTAAGTTTAACAAATTTTAATTTCTTAAGTTGGGGCTTCGTGCTTAGAAGCGAAAATTCATATTTAGTCTCTTAGGCCTCTTTAGGCTTTGGAACCAAGATTAACGATTAAACGCTTGAATTCAGATTCGTGCTAGAGAGGAAATGGGCGAAAGGAAAGAGCACGAAGAAATGCGTCTTCCACAGCAAATGCTTTCCGTCAACCGTCAGGAAAGAACCTTCCAGTATGACGACCAACTTCCGAATCTTCCAGTTCCTTCACTGGAAGAGACACTGGAAAAATACCAACAGTCAGGTGAAGCCTCGATTATTAATAATTAACCTGTGCGGTGCTTTTGCTGCTGATGCTGCCAGCCGATCCTTCCACTGAGCACCAGTGGCGGTTTCAAGAACTCTTCGTGGGGAGATGCAATGAATTTCTAGGAAGATCCCGCCAATTGTCAAAGGAATTAAATGTAAACGGTTTAGAAGAATTTGTAGATTTGATTTATAAAATATAATGCTCAGAATCGACAATGCATAAAAGCCATTTTAGTCTGGTTGTACAAAGTCGTAGTGCAAAATTGAATTTTCTATTGCTGGAAGTGAATAAATTTTGTCGATGATATTGTCTGTGCATATGTCCATATCTTTGTGGATATGTGCATAACTGGATATACATCAGGGCTAATCCGTTTAGACGACCATCTTCCATCGAAGACGCATTTTTGGTTGGCAGGATGCATCCCCAGTCATCCCCAATGTGGAACCGCCCATGCTTAGCACTTTGTCTTTAAAAACTCATTTAAGTGACCGCAGCACGCGTAAACAGTTTAGATCTTCTGCTAAAGTGACACATTCAGAAAAAAAGATATTTTGTAAACATTATATCTTTTTGTGACATGTAAAGTTGCAATGCAAAGTGTCGAAGTGACGATTGCTGCTGTCAATTGCAGTGAAGTTGTTCGTCTCGAAAGAGGAATTCGATCGCTCTCAGCAAATCGTTCGAGAGTTTCGTGACGAAATCGGTCGACAACTCCACAACAAACTGCTTCAGAAGGCAACAAAAGACAGGAACTGGGTATGAGAGAGAGAGAGAGAGAAAGAGAGAGAGAGAGAGAAAGAGAGATATTTTAGCTCATGGTCGAATTCATGATCCTAGTTCTTTGGTGCGAAGAGTCAAGACGAACGACGGTCGTAGACTGTTTAAGATACTTTCATTTAGTATGATCTTTCATGCTTCTTTGTAACCGAAGTATCTTCTGTCTCGATTTTTTAAATCCGTGAAATGTCGTTTAACTGCAGATGGAAAAGTGGTGGGAGGAGTACGCCTACCTGGGAATTCGCGACCCTCATGTGCCGGGTGGTAACTTCGCCGCCGCTGATCCCTACCCGAGGCAGTTCTGGCCTCCGCAGGAAGGCACCCAGGTCCACCGCGCTGCCCTTGTTTCGTGGTTCGCGTTAAAGTTCTGGGAGGCTTTGAAAACGTCAGCATATCTCTTGATCTTATAATAATAATAATAATAATAATAATAATAATAATAATAATAATAATAATAATAATAATAATAATAATAGTAATAATAGCAATAAAGACTCTTTCTTAGCATCCAAGGCTTAGCATCCAAAGCTTAGCATCTAATTTCTTAGCATCCATTTACCAGTTCGATGACTTGGAATAATGGAATAATGGGTCTGAGAGATTTTCTATTCAAATAAATCGAGTGGAAGTCAACATCTGGAGCCTCTATCTAACGGCACTTTTGTAAATTTCTGGTATTGTTATTATAAATAATCTAAATTTATCGCGCATTGTTTATACTCCATGATAATAATAGTAATAATAATAGTAGTAGTAGTAATAATAATAATAATAATAATAATAGTAGTCGTAGTCGTAGTCGTAGTCGTAGTAGTAGTAGTAGTAGTAGTAGTAGTAGTAGTAGTAGTAGTAGTAGTAGTAGTAGTAGTAGTAGTAGTAGTAGTAGTAGTAGTAGTAGTAGTAGTAGTAGTAGTAGTAGTAGTAGTAGTAGTAGTAGTAGTAGTAGTAGTAGTAGTAGTAGTAGTAGTAGTAGTAGTAGTAGTAGTAGTAGTAGTAGTAGTAGTAGTAGTAGTAGTAGTAGTAGTAGGCCCCAATAATAATAATAATAATAATAATAATAATAATAATAATAATAATAATAACGTGATTTAAAGTGGTTTAGGAGGCTAAGTAAGTTTGTGGAAACATAGATCGAAAAGAGCAGAAATCAAAATGGAAATATTAGCATTAGGGCTGTAATCGTCAGGGATGTAGTCGTCGAGACCGCGGTCTTAGCCTCGAGACCGCTCGAGACCGATTTTTGTGGTCTTGGCCTTGTCTTGTTCTCGACAGCTAAGGCCTTGGTCTTGGTCTTGGTAATGGTGGTCTTGGTCTCGGTCTTGATCAATTGATGTCGGAAATTTTTCGAGACCACTGTATATTACAGTATAAGAAATATTCTGCTGCCTTTGTTTGTTGTTGCAAGTTTAGTCTTACTGTTGATGTCGTCTTGTTGTTTTCTCAAATCGCAATTTCAGCACTGCCAGTAGAAGATTGTGGTCCGCGTTGCAGTTAGCACCTGGAAGAGTTTTGCAGTTTATTACCAATAGTCTCCATCTTTCCGGGACCAAGATATAATCAATTTGGTTTTTTGTTTTGCCGTCTCGTGAAATCCATGTGTGTCTTCTTTTCCTGTGTTGCTTAAACCATGTATTCATAATGAGCAATTTGTGGTCTGCACAAAAATCTTTGAGATGTTCTCCCGGTGCATTAGTATGTCCAAGACCAAATGGCCCACACACATTAGTTTCGTTTGTACCTACTCCAACTTTGTCATTAAAATCTCCTATTATGGTCCATATCTCTCGCTTTGGTAGTTTTTTGATTATTTTTGCCAAATCTTGATAGAAAACTTCTCTTACATCTTCTTCAGCTTGTGCTGTCGGAGCATACACTTGAATGACAGTTATATTCTTCGGTTTTGCTGCAAGTTTTATTGTTACAATTCTATCATTTATCGGTTCGTATCCAATTATCGAATTAGCAATTTTGCGATGTATCCATAAGGCAAATCCACTCATTGGCGTAGCTAGGAAAAATTTTCGACCGGTGCAACTGCCTGCCGCGGCCCTTTTCCCCTCCCCTTCATTCTTTTCTCCCCCTTCTCTCTCCCCTCCTCTCTCTCCCCTTTCTTCTTTTTTAACGGGGGTCCGGGGGTATAACCCCCAGAAAATTTTTTAGAAATCACAAATGCCCGCATGTGAATTTTAACACATTTTAGACACACAAAAAGACACCTGGGATGTACTACTTTCTTCTCTGTGATTGTGAACGTTACAAATTTCAGTTTCCCTTTTCGAGTAGTGAAGTTTTTGCCATAATGACAACCTACTATAGGCCTACACAGTCCCAGGCGTCACTGTCTCATTACATCTAGGTTTTGACGCGAAATTCACGATTATCGCAATACATGTTTCAATTGTTGATTAATTATTTAGATTTTAGAGTATTGTCGACTTACAGTAGACCTACCTGCTACCTGCATCAGTTTCACGGCCTACTATACGGCTGGCGCCGTAGCTATCGAATTGTGGAAACTGACATTTTATTATACAAAGTAGTACATTCAGCAATCGCAGCCATCGTCAACTTTATCTCGGACGAGTACTCAATACGAATGTCAGCAGTGACACGTCGGTAAACCATCCCTCCCCAACTGAAACACTGAAACCTATGCCAAACCTGAACTAGGAAATTGCAGCTATTGTGTGTGTGACATCGTAGTAGACACAGCGGAGATCTTCTGCTCGGACCCTGAGAGATAGTAGAGGCTGGCAACCTTTATCAGAGCGGTGCTTTAACGACGAGACTATCACAGCTTGAACCTGCATGCCCGTCTGGCGCGAAAAGTTATAACCAACCATTTGCAGTCTTGCAGAACCTACTATAGGGCCTACCAGGTCTACCCCACCCTCCACCCCACCAATAAAATCTCATCGGATTTACACGATTTGCACAAGTGGCCTTGGGCGGTCCGACCGGTGCAATTGCACCGGTTTGCACCAACGTAGCTACGCCACTGAATCCACTTGAGCCTTGCTCTTTATGCCCTGCATAAACTATCGTATGTCCACTAATTGTTCGAAAATGTCCTTCTCCTTTCTAGCGTATTTCAGCTAATCCACAGATATCTAGGCCAATCCTTCCCATTTCATTTTCTAGGATTTACAATTTTCCTACTTGTAACATGCTTCTTATGTTCCAAGTTCCTAGTTTGAGTCTTGATCTCAGCTGTAAACTTTGTCTTTGTTTTTCTTCTATTTCTTCGTGTTATACCTTTACCATAGCTATTTTAAGAAAGGCTGAGCGCCTAAGAATAAGCAGTTACTGTCGTGCTGCCTTCAAGGCGCTATATAAATTCACGAGATTTTACTTACTTATCTCTGGTAATCGTAGGAAATTTTTGTGTCGCGATATCGTGGTTATTTCAACCACGATATCGTCGTAGGCAAAGATCGTGTGTAATACTACTGTGTAATGTGTAGGCCTATAGATAGTGTATACTGAACTTTGGTCGTAGGGAGAAAAAGAAAATAGCGTCTTGTTCTTCTCTCCGGTACTATAATAATAAGCACGTTAAATGCTTTGGATAGAATTATCCAGCAGGCTGTTTGCAAAATATTTAACGTTCATTGTAGAGATACAATCGAGTGTATACGGGATATGGTTGGTTTGCAGCTGACACATGATGCAGTAAAATACCGGCAGCAATCCTTTTTACTGAAGTATAAGGGGAAATCGCTATTTCTCTCTGACTGTATAGTAAATGTGTACTTGAGGTCTGAGGTTATGGATATGATGCAACGAATGTTATGTTAGTTGAATAGGTATTTGAGTTTTGTTTGTTTGTTTTACCTGAAGTGTGTGTTTTATTAGTTTATTATTAGTTTATTATTGTTTTTGTTCTATTTGATGCTGTGCTTGTCACGAAATAAAGATTATATAATAATAATAATAATAACAATAATAATAATAATAATAATAATAATAATAATAATAATAATAATAATAATAATAATAATAATAATAATAATAATAGCCTAGTTATATAGCGCAAACATATTGAAGCGCTTTTATAGCGCAGGACTGTAGAAGATGGTAACTCATTAATATTCACGAGCATAGTTTCTGTAGCAAGCGAATGAACCCATAACTTTTATAGCAATATTGAAATATCGCGACAGTGGAAACATATCGCGATATGATCGGCTCCACGTTAATAACGCGATATCGCGATGTATTATGGCTAATGCTACTGATGTTTTCTTTCTCTTTCTTCTAAAGGGAGACACTGAGAGCGGACCGTGCCGCCAACGGAACGAGATTTGCTATGAGGAGTCAATATCATCGGATGTTCAATGAAAGCAAAATCCCAGGAGAGCAAACCGATCAACTGCGCTTCTACTTCAAGACAGGTTCTCACCTCAGAATATCTTTATATGTTACAGAGACCCCCTCTTATGACGATGAGTAGGGCCGATTTCACGTTGAGAATGACTGGGAATGCATCCTCCACCGGTCCACCAAAAATGCGTCTTCACTGATAGGTGATCGTCTAAACGGATTAGCTCTGATGTATATCCACAAAGATATGGACTTATCCTGGTATCCATAGACAATGTCATCGACAAATTCGCTCCCAGCAATAGAAAACTCGATTTTGCACTATGACTTTGTACAGCCAGACTAAAATGGCTTTTATACACTGTCAACTCTGAACATTATACTTTATAAGTCTACAGATTGTTTCTAAACCGTTTACATATAATTCCTTTGACAATTGGCGGGTTTTTCCTAGAAATTCATTGCATCCCCTCACCAAGAGTTCTTGAAACCGCCACTGATGAAGAGCAGGCCCGTCTTTTACCAGTGTGAGGCCCCGGGCACCTGGCGACCTGCGGAGCCCCGGATAGGCTGGGTCCGAGATCATCCCACATATGAACCAATAAGTCTATCAAATCTATAGCGCCAGTATGTAATGGTGCCTATAGCATCAGCGTTGCTGTAGAAAATACAATAAAAATAATTATAGAATGGTGACGATGAAGAGGGCAATATGGTCGGCGGGGGTTTCATTCGAAGACCGATGGGACAAACATAAACAGCTTATGACTTAATTTAAAAGGCAATAGATAGATAGATAGATAGATAGATAGATAGATAGATAGATACATAGATACATAGATAAGTAAGTAAGTAAGTAACGTTCAGATTATTGTGGTGACTCGTCCACAGGTGGGCTACATGAACACATTACAGAGTTAAAGTTCATAACTAGTGCGAAACAACCAAGTTTTTAGCCTCTTTTTGAAAATGTTAAGCGAAGAGGAAAGTTGAACTAATGGAGGTAGCAGCAGCCACACGGTACGGAGACGCGTCCTCGGAACAGCCAGTAAGGCAGACTTGGCGGATCTCAGGTGTTTCCGACCTTCCAGGTCGGCGACACGTTTCAGTTCGGTTGTCAGATACGCAGGACCTGCACCATTCATGCAACAGAAGACTAGCGTCACAAGCTTGTAATTAATACGTTCCGGTACATACAGCCAATGTAAGTCACGGAGTAGTGGTGTTACATGATCCCCGAGTTTGGCCTTGTAGATCATTCGTGCAGCGGTGTTCATAACCGACTGAAGACGGTTAAGTAGGTAGTTGTGTATCCCTGCAAGCGTTGCATTACCATAATCGAGCTTAGTCAGCACCGGTGAGGATACCAGCGATTTGAGGACAGTAGTAGATACTGATCGGCGAATGCTTCTGATCAGTCTTAAGGCGTTGAAGCAGATTGCAATATACTAGATACTAGATTGCAAGGCGCTATTTTTTACAAATGCGCCGCTACTGCAGAGTCAAAATCCGAATCAAAAAAGTGCGTCTTAAGTTTGCTCAAAAAGACTGCGCGCGAGACAGTATTATCACGTAAAGACTTAGGAAGGGAGTTCCAGTTGTGAGAACCGGATGCACTGAAAGCTCTGTCTCCGATTTTGCTGTGAGTTCGCACGGTAGAGAGTAATCTTGAGTCATCTGACCTGAGCACCATGGATCTTTTAGTTGCACAAACAAGGCGACAGTCATTGATCAGGTATCGCGTAGCTTCTCCTCTGAGGCAACTGTCGACTATGGAGTTGTTTCAACCGCACAGGAAGCCAGTGCAGTGATCTTAGCACAGGCATGATGTGAGCCCAACGAGGTGTAGTCGTTACAAGCCGAGCTGAAGCATTTTGCACATACTGCAGTCTTTGCAACTGAGTTCCTCTGATGTAATATACATGTAATACACTATTGCACTAATCCAATCTTGTTCCGATAAACGAATGGACTAACGCAGTTGCAGCCTCGACTGGCAGCGAAGATATAACTGTTCCCAACTGTCGTAACTCATAGAAGCTCTTGGATACGACTCTGCTGATGTGATTTGTCATGGAAAGACTTTCATCCATGCAGCAGAACTCCTAAAATTTTGACGACATCAATAATGCGCTGGTTTAACGAAGTAACGTCAGGGACGTCATTTGGAGAAGGGTAGGGTAGGGGGCCGTTGCCCCCTCTGATTTAATTTCAGGGGAAACATTTTCGCCAATGTTTGTGGTAGTTAGTTCTTAAATGTAAATTTGGCTGGTAAAAACATTGAAAAGCAAAAAAGGTCATCAACCCCTAAAGGAGGGCTTGATGTCGAATAAACCGAAGTAACTAATCGCACAAAAATGACTGACAAGCAAAACAATGAGATCGAAAGTGTTTTGCCCCACCCCCTTCCCTGAAAACAGTGAAATGACGTCTCTGAGTTACGTAGGCAATGAATTCCGGAGACTGTTGATTTGGAAACAACTATAGCATACAGTGTTTCCAATATGATTGGCAAAAAATTTTTCCCTAAAAATCAGAGGGGGCAACGGCCCCCCTGCAACCCCCAAATGACGTCCCTGTCTAAAATGCGCTAAATTTCACCTACGAGCATTTGTAATTTTTAAAAATTTTCGGGGGTGACCCCCGGACCTCTGTTAAAAGGACGAGAGAGGAAGAGGAGGGATGGAGGAAGAGGTTAGGAGGGGAGGGAGAAAGGCGGGTGCTTGGCTCCGGCCGCCATTTTTCCTAGCTACGCCAATGTTCATAGCTGATTATATGTAGGCCTAGTAAAGGAAGATTAGAAGAGATCCCTGGTGGGAGTCTGGAGGGGCGACACCACGATTTTATCGCACTGGGTGACACCAGCCCTAGCCACGCCACTGACAGTACATAATTCTATTGGCGTTCTTAGCTGCCTCATTAAACTGTCTAGATGGTTCCAAACGATCATAGATTGCATGGTAGTCCCTAAATATCGGTTGTAGAGTAACTATTAGGCTTATTCCCTTTGGAGCAGGCCTGCAAGTGCCTTAATCTCTCGTGTTCCCATTGCTCGTTATTACAGTATTTTGGCAATGTTTCGCAGTTTCTTCCATGCTTTCTTTTTGACTCGTCTCTTTTCCAGTACTTTCTAGAAACACAGGGAAGCTTTCTGTTAGGCCTAATTGTCCTTTGATTTAGCGTTATTGATTCCGCAACTATTGACATGCTCTCCAGCTCTCTTCTGTAATTTTTCTCTTATCATGCTTTCAATGCCCATGTCTGGAATTCTTTTTCTCCGATGAAATTTAGAGAAATTGTCTAAATTTCTCGTTCTTAGATTAGCGTAAGGCTCTAGACTCGTCCAGAGCTAATTCCAGATTGTGGCGTGATTGGACACTTATAAGCCACGCCTCAACCAATAGCTAAGCGACAGACTAGCAGCGGTCTTAGAATATATGCAGTCTTAGAATGCATGTATGCAGTCTTAGAATGTTAGAATGCAGTCTTAGTACGCAGTCTTAGAATATATGCTATAGAGTAGAGTGAGTTAGCAGTCAGTCGTTCACACAGTCAGACTCAGTTACTCAGGTGTTTCCTGGAGACGAACAATAATATATGAAGTTATAATCCACATGAGTCTGTTGATTATAGTTTAACACTCTATAAATTAAAAGTTAGAAAGACGTCACACAGATGAAGTGTTTGCTGTGTGTCTGCGTCTAGAAAGAGAAGGTTGTGCTCCATCGCATGTCTTGGTCATCTGCAGAGGTCGATATTTCACCTTCGATGTTCTCGACGGCGAAGGAAACATCATAACCGCTCCTGAGCTGGAGTCCCAATTGAGGCGCATCGGGGAGATCAGCGACGGACAGCCACAAGGACCTGCAGTGGGAGCACTGACATCGGAACACAGAACAGTCTGGCACAGGGTAAGAGACACACGCCGCTACAGTCCCGTTAGCACGGACTCTGGATACGGTCTTTAGGCCAATTATGCAATGAAATTCCATTAATTAATAAATAATAAATATGCATAATAATAATAATAATAATTATGCACTTCTATAGCACCATTTCTAATACTCAAGGGTATCAATCGATGGTACTTCAAATCCATCCGCAAAAGACCAGGTCATTCCAGAGGTCAGTCAGAGGGAAACAGCAAGACGGACTATGGAGGAAATGCTAATTGGAAGAGATGTGTTTTAGCCTGGATCATTGCGAGAAGGCAGTTTAAAGAGGAGCTTTGTTTAGCTGAAATTAAGTAGGTATTGAGAAAAATATTCAGGGGCGTAGCCAGGAATTTGATTTGGGGTATAATGTGATGGGGCGGTGTAAATCTTTAAAAACTTTGAAAATCTTAAAAAACACATTGAGAATATTAAGGTAGTTTGATTTTGGGGGGTATATATACCAATATACCCGTCGCTACGCCACTGAAAAAAAATGCGTGTTGTTTGCTAGAAGTCAAACCAGGACTTTAGCTGAAAATAATTGAATGCACATTGAGATTGTAGCAAAATTGCAGACATTTTGAATCGCATGCCCTGTGCCATGCATTACATTATTGTGTGATGTGTACAACTTGGCAAGTTATCAGAGTAGGAGAGAGAGAGAGAAGACTTGATTGGTAAGGTTTTTTCCCAGGAAATTTTGAATTTTTTTCCCAGGAAATTTTGAAATTTTTCCGCCGCGTAAAGGCGGCACTTTTTATTTTCGCCCCAGGCGGCACTTTGCCTAGCTACGCCACTGCTTACTGGACCGCAGCTGTCTCGCCGAATCTGGCCGGGTCGATCTGTGTATTAGCGCTGACAGGTAGTCGGGGCAGGTAGTGTCGTTAAGGGCCCGATAAGTTAGCACACATCGCTTATATGCAATCCGCTCTGCTATCTTCAACCAGTGATCAGAGGAGTCACGTGTCCATGCCACTTTACGGCGAAAATCAATCTGGCTGCAGCATTCATGACTGATTGCAGCCGATCTAGTTTAGTCTGGGATTCCAAGAAGGATCCCATTGCAGTAGTCGAGCTTGGATACGACGAGTGCACGAGCCACTCGGGTCGCTGCTGAGATCGAGATATACCGTCGTATCTCCTTGATTCTGCGGGACACGGCACTCACACATGACTCACGAACGATAGGGTGCTGTCGAAGATCACGCCCAGCAACCTTACCTGGGTGACCGGGTCGATGGTAGTGTCGCCTAATGTCGATGGGATTGTCCCCCATATTAAAAAGTTGCCACCCTAACGCCCCCACTTACCAAATCCTGGAGCCGCCATGATCAATAGGCATTCGTTAGTAGCATTGTGGGTAGAGACCTTCCTATGTTGCGATTTGCTGTTCGCATCTTGTGAATACAGTAAGTTTGTCTTCTGCCAGAAAGAATAAATTAAACTTGCTGAGGTTTTGGGTTCTCATCAGACGAATTTAATTCATCAGTCGAATTTAATCTGTCGTTGGTTTAATTATGAACTGACTGCAGAGGTTTCCAATCGCAGACTACCCGACTATCTCCGGAATATCTCTGGGATTACTGACGTCAGCCGCCTAGTTTATGCAGAGGCGGTGCTGAAGGGGTGGGTCCGCGGGTCCGGACCCACCCAGCCTCGGGCAGGGGCACCCGAGCAAATCGTGCAATTCCGCAGAGAAATTGTTTTCTTGGGGGGGGGGACGTAGTCTTAGCCGGGTCCAGGTTGTGTAGATTGCATTAGACCACCCAGTCAACAAAACCCAGCGCCGCCTCTGAGTTCATGACAGAATGACGTACTATTTCATGTCATTACAATGTAACTTTACTCTGTACATTTGTATTTTTATGTAAACAAAGCTTCGAAAGCATCTGATCGACTTACATCCAGATAATTTGCGTCATTTGGAAGTCATCCAAAGCGCAATCTTTGTCATTTCTCTGGATGACGCGTCTCCTGTCACTCCAGCGGAAGTAAACTTCTCATAACACAATGTTCTCTAAGTAATTCACTGCGGATTTTAATGCGTCAAATGTTTTCATGCTAAGCTAGAGAATAGCAATGGCTTAGCTCTGCTGAGATAACAATGACAGAGGAACTGACTTTCTTAAGTGAGAACTCCTGTCTTCATTATAAAAGGTTTAAACCGGTTTCTATTTGCGTGAAAGCCGTTAAAGCAGCCGTTCTCAACCTGTGGGTCGCGACCCTGACGGGGGTCGAATGACGATTTGCCAGGGGTCGCCTGAAACCTTCGGAAATATGGGGCTGTCTTTTTTTGATGCGCAAAACTTGTAATTGTTCAAAATTTCCCATTGGCAGTTACTAGTTTTTAAAACTATTAATTGGTATCGAGGATAGGCATTGTAGACAATTGAATCGGAATGATTTCAAACATTTTAATTGTTGTAGCATTATTATTTTGAACAGTTTACATTATGAACGAAAGTGATTTTACGTTTGGGGGTCGCCACATCATGGGGAATTGAATTAAAGGGGTCGCGGCACTGTAAAGGTTGAGAACCGCTGCGTTGAAGTAACTGCATCGCCTAGTTGGTGGACTGCTAATGGGGTTTTTTACGGAAATGCAAATGCATTGAAATTAATGACACAGAGTGACAGAAAAAATCATGGCCTTCGAATTGTGGTGTTACATAAGGATCTTGAGAATCAGCTGGATGGACAGGGTTACAAATGACAGAGTCCTAGAAAGAAGCAAAACAACAGCAACGTGGAAACAGAAAATAATAATAAGAAAAATGTACTACGCTGGTCACATCATGAGAGGTTCGGCCGGAGACCTACCACTGACAGAGGCGTAGCCAATGGGGGCTTTCGGGGGTTAACCCCCCTTGGGGGCCGACAAAAAAATTTTAAATGTGTTTCCATGCATTTTTATTTTCGGACGCGGTTTTGAGGGTCAACCTTCTCCCCTTGGGGCTGCTGACAAAAAACTTTTAAGCGCAATAGGCGTGACGACGACCTTTTTATGCTTGTCAGCATCTGAAAGGAACAATTTTAGAGGGAAAGACATAGGATAGATACATAGGATGTCCTTTTTTGCTTGTCAAGATTTTTCGAAAGTTTTCTACGGTCAAAAGTCAAAACCAAATCCTCCTTCCGGAAATCCTGGCTACGCCACTGACAACTGATAATAATGTAAGGTAAAATAGAAGAAATAAGGGGAGGGGGCAGCCGAGAAAAAGCTGGATGGACGAATTCTTTGACTGAACAAACAAGAAACTACTGAGCCCTTAAAAGAGCGGCAGAAGATAGAGAGAAATTGAGGAAGGTTACTGTTAACCCTCTGATAGAGGACGACACATAAAGAAAGCAGAGTGACAAAACGGCTCTTCTTGCTCAAAGGCAGATGATAATCGCAAAGTCCGCATCGATTAACTCACTGAGCAGCGGTGCTCTTTGCACTCATTCTATGAGTCACAGACCTTTTAGGGGCTGTCCATTAATTACGTCAACAATTTAGGGGGAAGGGGGTTTGAAAAAGTTTGACAGTTGTTGACAGGGGCAGGGGGTCAAGAGAAGTTGACGTCAACAATTTCACTTTTTACAAATAATCAAAAAATAGGAAATTTCATGGAATACTACTTATTATAATGGAAAAAAGCATGGCAAAAAGGTCATAACCATCACATTTTGACACTCGACGAGCAAACAAGGGAAAAAATGGTCATCATCGCAAAAATATTAACCTTGTTATTGGGACCTGTCATTGATCTGGGGGGGTCAAAAGTTTTTGACGTAATTATGTGGGGGTTAACTGAAAGTTGACAGTTGTTGACAAGGGGAGGGGTCAAAAATTGCCAAAAAAATTTTGACATACGTGTAATTAATGGACAGCCCCTTAAGTCATGAACTTAACCAACGAATGTTTCAGGTCTTAAGAGAATCGCTGTTTGGAAATGCGACGTTGAGATGGTTCGATAAATCCATGACCTGCATCATCTTTCGAAATGGACTAATTGGCAGAAACTGCGACGTAAGAATAGAACAGAACATTCATCGCATCATAACTAGTGATGGGCACTAGTTTAACTAAATAGTTTCAAACTTTAGTTAAACTACAATTTTTTTAGTCAAAATTTAACTCCAAAAAAACGTTTAGTTAAAATCATAGTTTAACTAAAACAATTAGTTATTAACTAAAAAGTTTAATTAACTTTTTGCAGTTTGCTGATTTACTAAATTACTTGCCCGTGGTGTAAACATGACCTGTCTGTCTGCCTTACTTATTTATTCAGCGTATGGCTGGCTGCATGCGTATAATATGTTAGAATAAATGGCCCAATGATCATGACAAGTAAAAAATCATTTTGTAGGCCTACTAATAAATCATCACTTCAATATCTCTGTTGATATTTGCGGCCAACATGAACAGTTTCTTGAATGAGAAGTGTTTTAAGGATGTGCAGTTAAAAGATGATAAGCCAGGATGTAAAAACTTATATCCCTGCATGTCGTTACTGCTTACACAGACGGATCCGTGGCAACATTACTTCAAATACCAAGTTACGCATTACCTAGCCGCAGAGCAACTTCAAGGTGGTTGCATGAATTATATTTATATTATGAGTTTTTGAATGAATGTCAGTGACTGAGTCTGTATTATCTGTCACATTTAATGAGAAGAGCATTATTGTCGGTTACATGGATGATTCACGTTTGAAAGAAAATATACGAAGATCCGGTAAAAAAAGTTTGTGGAAAAGTTTAGAAAAGTTTAACTGACTTTTTTTTAGTTTAGTTCAACTATTTTAAAAGTTTAATTTCAAACTAAAGTTTAACTAATGATTTTTTACTTGTAAAAAGTTTTAGTTTAATTGAACTTTTTTAGTTTAGTGCCCATCACTGATCATAACATTTAGACAATTAATCGTGACTTTTAATTGCAGAGTTTGAGCGCTTAAGAATAAGCAACTACAATACTACAGCACTACAGAGCCGTAGCTAGGTTTTTCGGCGCCCGGGGTAAGATTTATATTTTGCGCCCCTAAATTTCGGTGATAACCTTTTCCTGGTCGTCACAAAGTTTCCTTATCCATCTTCGAGCTGATGACCTTTTTTTAGTCGTCACAAAGTCAAATAAGACCTTTTTCTTTTTTTTATTCCGCACAGCTATTTTTTTATTTATTTTTTCACATCCGAAATGTGCCCCCACCGGTCGGCGCCCGGGACGGCTTGCCCCCTGCCTCTAGCTACGGCTCTGCAGCACTACAGTCAAAGCGCTATATAAATTGACGAGCGTTGACATAAAGGATGATGTTCGTTGCAGCATGCTCCTTTCGATGGAATGATAAACAGTCAACTCGTCTACTTCACCTACTTAGGACTCGCACAATGTGGCTATCAATGGCTTGTGAGTTTCATCTGGTCAAGTATTGAGGTTGACGTGTAATGCTCTTGAGTGTCAAGTGGACGATCAGGGAAAATGTTTGCAAGAGCTCGCGGTCATTGGCGGATTTACCACGGTACAAATGGTGCATTTGTACTGGGGCCGTCAGCAAGATACAAATTTAGGGCCCACCTTTTCCATTAACAATATTTTATAATGATTTTTAATGAATTATTTGTTTAAACTACTTTATTTTCTGAAATGCAACCATTTATCACGCAACCTGTCCGGAAAAAGGTTATCACCACTATTATATACACCTCATCTGTAACTCTTCAGCTATTACGAAAGTTTCCCGGGAAAAGCTTACAAATCTTGCCAAAGAAAAAAGGCTATCTCGCCACTTTTCACACTTCATCAGTAACTTTTAGAAGAAAGTGTATCGGGTCCTATAAAATGCAAATCCGACACTGTTTACGGTCGTTATAAGCCAGTGTTCTGGAATTATGGGGCACCAAGTCTTCTACAGACTGAGACCGTCTAAGGGTTTGGGAGAGCGTCGTGAGCTCTCAATGACGTCTAGGAAGGAGACCAAGACAGCATATCGGCAATCAACCTACAATATCACAACTCAATGGCGGCTCCAGGATTTGGCAAGTGGGGAGAGACAACTTCTAAGCATGGGAGCCAGCCATTTGTTGATAGGTATGCAGTAGGTATGCGGTATGCAACCCATCTTTTTGACCGGGCTTATCCACCATAGACTGTCACCCGTTTGTCCGGCCGGATACCCTGGATTTGACCTGGATCTTTAGTGATTTGGATTTGGTGTGCCATCGGTTGATGCTCCTGTGCATTATGAAAGTGGCGCTATAGAAGTTTAAGATTAGATTAGATTAGTAGTAAGGATAGGGTCCCAACAGGGGCCAGGCATTTAATTGGGGAGCACGGACCCCTGTGTGGAGCCGCAACTCTCCCAACTGATACAAATTTTTCATCGGCTTTGTACGAATTTCATGGCCAGCCAAGGCCCGAATGCGGGAGCCTCGGGGTCTTTTGCCTCCTAGTAGTTACGTTGATGGTCATTAGCTCCCACAGGGGTCCTGAGACCGAGCTCCACCAGCAGAAGTTTTTAGCAATATTGAAATTGTGATTTGTTATTAAATGGTCAGAAGCTGTAATACAACTAAGTGCATCGATTCTGTCGACAATCACCCATGCTCAGTGGCGGCTCCACCGGGGGGGGGCATGGGGGGCCCGTGCCCCCTATTGAGAGCCTGGCCCCCCAGTGGCCCCCCAGTTGGGACCGTATACTTAATGCTACATACATTAAACAACAAAAGGTTGGCCCCCCATGATTAGAAGTTGCCACCCCAACGGCCCCCCACTTGCCAAATCCTAGAGCCGCCACTGCCCATGCTTCCCCTCCCGCAAACCCCACGACTGGTCCCACCCAGCCCCCGAAAACAAAGCCCAGGCCCCAGGTGGCTAGGCGAATTCTCCTAAGATAAAAATTCACTCACACACATACATGCACGAGAAAGTGATTGGCTTGTTGTTTGCATTCCAGGGTGCAATGACTGTTCGAGATCTCGCTCAGCCACAAGAATTGAATTTTCACCTAGACGACAAAATCATCGCAGCGATTTCAGCCGCAGACAAGCGTTATCAACAGACAGTTTGAACAACCACAGTTCTTCTATTTTGAAAACAAATTCAGAAAATTTAGATATTGTTTCAAATTGTTTCAAAGTCTACAGGGGCGGTTCCACGTTGGGGATGCATGCCCCCACAAAAAGCGTCTTCAATGATAGATGATCGCCTAAACGGATTAGACTTGATGTATATCCACAAAGATATGGACATATCCATAGACAATGTCATCGACAAATTCGCTTCCAGCAATAAAAAAACTCGATTTTGCTCTATGACTTTGTACAACCAGACTATAAAATGGCTTTTATTCATTGTCAATTCCGAACATTATATTTTAGAAATCAAATCTACAGATTTCTTCTAAACCGTTTACATATAATTCCTTTGACAATTGGCGGGATCTTCCTAGAAATTCATTGCTTCGCCATCAAGAATTCTTGGAACCGCCACTGAACGTCTATTTTAGAATCAAAACTAGAAAAGCAAACAGTTGAAATTAGCATCTTTAACAAAATCGAAATCAGTCGATGCATCAGGCACAATGCTACACTGGTCACTAGAACCAGACAATCAAGCAACAAAAGTTGAAGCGATTTGGCGCAGTGACCGATTCTCATGTGTTGCTAACTTGCTATTTTCATAGAAATATTCGATGGAAGTTTTGAACGATTCTTTCGATGGCTTTGGACGGAGTTTCATTCGTAAACATAAACTGCATCCAGATGCCTTTGTACAGAACGCGCTTCAGTACGCCTACTATAGACTCCATCGAAAGTGAGTGACATCATGCAACAACATTCGTTCACAGAACGAGACGGTCATCAGCAATGGTGTAGCCAGGGTTTTCTGAACGAGGAGGGGGTTAATGGTTCCCATGATTCCAAACCTCTGAAAATTCTGACTAAAAAGGTTATCACGGTGATTCCCATGATTAACAACATGCTAAAAGGTCGCCAGTTATTATTTTGCCTCAATAAATGAATTAGACCTATAGGGAGTTGGCAGGCGATAAATTAGAATCAGATCAGCTCCAATTTGGTTTAAGGCAAACTCTTGTTGCAAGCATGCTATTCAAATGCTGCGACTTACTGTGACTCATCATTGCCAGTTAGATTCTACGGTTTCTCTCTGTGCTCTAGATATTTCGAAGGCTTTTGATCGAGTCAATCATTATGGTTTAATGTGTTTATTAATGAAACGCAAATTTCCAAGGTGTATAATTTCAATTCTTTTAGATTGGTTTAGTAAATGTAATAGTGTTGTTAGATGGGGCAGTGCTTTTTCCACATGCTTTGTAATTCACGCAGGGGTTCGACAAGGAGGTTTGCTGTCGCCTGCCTTGTTTGCTGTGTATATAGATGAATTGATTGACAGACTTAGAGACTCTGATATTGGATGTGAAATTAAAGGATTGTATGTTGGTTGTTTAGCCTATGCAGATGATATCGTACTGTTAAATCACTCAGTTATTGCTCTACAGAAGATGTTAGACATTTGTAGCAGATATGCTGATGATTTTGATGTGCTATTTAATGCCACGAAATCTATGGCCATGAGGATTGGGCAGAGATGGGATGTGGGATGCTCCTCTCTTAAGATTAACTAGAACGCAGGCTCGCTTCGCTCGCGCGAACTTCGCTCGCAGTGCAGGCTCGCTTCGCTCGAGGCAACGAGTATTCCAGAACGACCAATCAGAATGCTCACCCAGCCAACCAATCAGAACGCTTGAAGGTAACCAATGAGAACATCACACAGCCAACCAATGAGAACGCTCACACAGACAACCAATCAGAACGCTTGCACAGAGGCACAGGCACAGAGGAAGAATCTTAATATGATAGATGGCTGTATATTGAACTTTTTCACTTCAATTAAGTATCTAGGGGTTAACATAATTGATGCAAATAAATTTCAGTGTACATATGAGCATATGAAACTTAAATATTTTCGGGCATTTAATAGTATTTATTACAGATCAAAAGCATCAAACTCTGAGCTGGTGACTGTCGAGTTATTTAAGTCGTTTTGTCTACCATTTCTTATGTATGCTGTGAAGTAACTGCACCTAATAAAACTAGCATGAATTTGCTGAACAACTGTATTAATAAGTGCTTATACAAGATTTTTGGCGTTGGTACTATAGGCAAAATATCACTGTAATACGAACTATTTTTAAAATTGATCAGGTTGAAATGATTGTTAGTAATCGGTATGCTAAATTTTTGGATAGTTTGTATGGTCAGTCTGTGTTTGAAATATTAGAGACATGGAATATGTGTGTAATTTTTGCAAAACATGTAAGCCATTCGACTAAGTAAAGTTTTGTCTTTTCCTTAGGTCTAAGTTGTAATAGCTCTCTTTGCATCTTTGCATTGTGTTGTATTAGTCTTCTTGCTTATTTCTTTTGGTTTCTTTTTTTGGTTTGGTTTTGTGTTGGTAATTAATTGTCTTTTTTTAGCTGCAGTTAATGCGAAATAAAGATATATATATATATATATATTTATATAGGGAAATTAGTGCGTACAACTATATTGATACACAGTAAAAAAATGATCGAACAGCCAAAAAGGGGGGGGGTTAACCTCCAAAATCCTCCTTGGCTACACTAAGAACAACCAAGGGGGTTTAACACCAAGCCCCCTTGGCTACGCCACTGGTCATTAGAATGATTAGAGCAATCGTTTGTAGAGAAACTCGTGTTTCTCCTTCGATAATTAATTAATAGATGTAGGCTACTGTAGAGCTCTAACGATGTGCTGTCGTTTGACCAATTTAGACCGGCGCCAACTTATCAGACAGCAACGACGAGAAAGTTCTACAACGGAAGAACTGAAACAGTGAGAACATGTACCAAAGAGTCAGTCACGTGGTCTCAGGCCATGCTCGACAAATCCGTCTCTGTAAGTGGCAATATTACAGCAGAAATTCTCAAACATCTATTTTGCTTATTCAACAACTGAGGGCTCATCCATATATTACGTATGCACTGAGGAGGTTGAGGGGATTTGGATTTAGATTTTGCGTACGGATGCGTAGTACGGGGAGGGAGGTCTCGACTGAATGTGTACGAATGTACACATTTATATATAGCCTAAGTACCAATTCAAAAACCGCTCAGGTAGAAAACTGGTTATTCACAAACATTAAATTTGGACACAATTACAATTATTTTGTTAGTTGCAGTGTTTAAGACAATAACATTTAAATGTTTATTGTAATTCTTTAACAAATATCAACGTTAGAAAATACGATATTACAGAACTCTAATTTATTCAAATGCTTTGTGACTATGGCTACAAATTAATTTTTCAACCAGGGTGGGGTAGAGCAGCTAATTTTTATGTACGCATAGTGGAGGGGTCCAAAAATGTACGTGGTGCAACATGGGCAGGCGGGTATGAAAATTTCTTCTTTGCGTACGTAATATAGGCCTATGGATGGCCCCTGATGCAATGTTAGGCTTGGACTACCTCTGAACGGATTTTGAAACTGTTCGCAGTTAATAACTCGGGGAACAATTCCATAAAGACTTTTGATTTAAAAACCCGTCAAATGACTTACCCAAAGACGAGTCCCTTAGTGGCTCTTTCTTTATTATTAAATCTTTCTTCCTTTTATTGTCAATTAACGATTCAGAAGAGCAAAATTTATTAAATGAATTTGAAATCAGTGAACACATTTTCTTCTTTTGAATAGTCGGCGACAGAATTCGAAAGGACGATTTTGATTTAGCTACATTTCTGAACGACTTTTGATAAAAATGAAAAAAAATATCTTGAAAGTTTTCCATTGTCATCTGTGGCATTGGCACCGGATTCTGTCTGACCCGAGACTCCCGAGAGAGAGAGAGAGAGAGAGAGAGAGAGAGAGAGAGAGAGAGAGAGAGAGTTCAGCGGACATAAGCGGACAGACAGCCGTACCTGCAAGCTCACATGAAATTGCGTACTTAATAATTGCAATGAACCAAATTGGAACCATATGGCGTACGCACCTTAAGCTCACATAAAAGTGCGTAATTAATAACTGGAACGAACTAAATTGGAACCATATGGGTTACCCCCTTTTCCCGGAACCTTGGCAGAATATGATTAGGCCTACACCCCTCGCCCCATCCTCCTCTACGTCCATCGTTGTTTCAGAATTGCCATATATGGCCTTTGAATGACCATATAGGGCAATGCGTTAGGTTATAGAGTTAGTGTAGCGGATCGAACTGTTTAGTGCGTTGCCAATGACATTTCGAACCTTAATGATGATACCACGCAAATATGTTTCGCTGTACGTCTAAAGTACTGTGTAGACATCCTGTTAGATGCTGACTGTTCAACCTATATAAGCTAGAGTAGTTTCGTAGGACTTTGTGTGTGTTTTGCTTGAACTAGACCGGCTGAGTTCTCTTCTCAGTCCCGTCTAAACATTCATGCCGAAGAATACGTTGTTTCGATAAGTTTAAATAAACGCTTTCAAAAGACTCAACGAAGTTCTTCGGAGACCTACGCAATTCACCACCAACACCGACACCAGCCGCTGCAACAACCTTAGAGAGTCTTAAGCAACACACACCACCGCTCTAAATATACATGGTAATCTTCTCCGGAGAACTTCGGGGACGGATCCGAATTCAGGGTCCGCTTCCCTAGGACTTTGTCTAGTTTCTTCCACGTCTGCTTTGTATAATTTGTCTTGGGATCGAGTGTCCTGCGCCAGTACTGATGCCCTTTTGTTCTCACGAGGCGCCGGCTAGACCGAAGGGCAGCGCACCAGGTGGAGTAGGCTTCGTCCTCACGACTCATCCCCCGCTTGCGACGGTAGGCTCTCTCGGTGCGACGCTCAGAGCGGCGCGCTTCTCGACAGTCCCGGTCGTAGAAAGGGCAATGAGGCCGGACTCTGACTATCATCTCCGAATCGGATGCTAAGTCATCAAGTATGGCGGTAGTGATCGACTGATAACGGTCAGCAAGATCACTTGCACATAGACATGGTGAAGGCTCCAGACAGAGTGATGCATTCATCAGCCGCGACTTAAATAGTTCCAGGTCAAACCTCCTCCAATTCTTGCGCCTCACTTTCCGATACTTCAGACATTCCTGTGACCGTCGCATCGACCAATGCACCAACTTGTGCTCGGAAAGCCCCGATTCGGTCACCACAATGTCATGCGGAGTGATGTCTGCAGGGGCAACGACTACGTCCAGTAGACCGCCTAGTTCATGCGTCGGGCTCGTCACGAACTGCCGCATGTTAAATCCGTCTATCTGTCGCTCACACTTGAGTTTGTCGGCGTCAGCATCCCGCTCAAGGTGGATGTTAAGGTCACCGACCAGCATAATCCCGCAGTTGGACAACGATTCCAGTAGAGTGGAGAGCTCGGTGAAAAATTGGTCTGTCACTCAACTCGAGCCCGGCCTATAAATGGCCGCCAGTATAAACGGAGTCGAATGGCCACCCACCCGACAGCAGAGAAGTGCAAAGGTACGTAGGTTGAGTTTGGTCGTAATCTTAGCGGTGCGGAGTCCCGGCATAGCGACGATGGCAAGCCCTCCATGGTTTGTGTAATGGACATTGTCAAGCCTTGAGCCCGACGGTATGGGTCGCGCTGATTCGACGACGCTAAGGCCCAAGCCACGAAGCTGCCCGATGGCGAGGCTGTGCGAGGACTCGTGCCAAGTTTCCGTCAGAATCAGAAGGTTAAGAGAGTATTCGTCCAGAAGGTCTAGGACGTTCTTTGTCTTGTTATTCATTGAGCGGTCTACTGATTAATTCGGTGAAATGATGCTCAATAAGTGCTTATGAATAAGGCAGCTGATACAGTATTACTTTCGAAAGCTCTATAGGAATTCACGAGATTTTACTTACTAACTTACTTACTAGGTAGTATATGCTTATGATGCAGGAGAGACAGCGATTGACTCTGTTGTTGTCGACAATTGACACTCACGTCCGATTGATGGAAGAAGCGAAGGAGGGCAAAGGCGAGTTCTACACATTCCTATTAGACTGTTATAATTATGATTGCTGTAGAACAGGGTTAGAACCATAGATTTATTATTATACACCAGATGCCGTCTATCTATGGCAAAGTCAGACCAAAGTTGACGCCAGTTGCAGTGGGTGGGTGTCAAGAAATGTTTAACCCGCAGATATCTTGAAGACCCCATACTTCTTTAGCGCTATCGTAATGTATTTAGCATCATTCGATGCTATCCAATTATGTAGACTTCTAAACATTGAACACCGATGAATGAAGAAAAAAAGAATAATCGTGTAGGCCTAATCTAACCTAATCGTCAAGGCATTGTAGAGATTTTGGCGTATTTTTATATGGTTACAGAAATCTGAGTATTTGAGAGCGGCGCCTACTTAAATATGGGCTGCGTCACCGCTTTTATATCGTTTACCATTGTTGCTTTAAATGTGTTCCGTTCGATCTTTTACCCATCTTTTCCACAATTCTTATTTGTACCAATTGATTCCCGAATATAAATACTATAATCGTATCGTAAAAGTAGATTTTTTATGTCGATTATTAGTTGAGTTTGAAGCTGTTTTGTGCAGTGCTGATTTATGCGAATAGTCCTATGTTACTATGAAATTTTAGAAGGTTCGTTTGCGACAGGTCATCATTTTTACACTCAGCGTCTGCGCAATGTCACGGCATATCGCATAAATCAGACGATCAATTCTAAACACAACATTTAAACAACTATAGTCCCCCTTAAATAAGTTAAACGGTTAAACGGTATCCATGCCAACAGTGTACCAAAATTTTCAAGATGTCTGCAGCATCCTCGACCCACACGTTCATCATCTTACCTCATTCTGTCACGCCCACTGAATCAGTCATCCCTGAAAATTTGCAACCGTGCCTTCTCATACGCCTCACCTGAACTTTGGAACTCGATCCCAGCTTCCCTCCGCAGACTTGGACACTTTCAAAAAATAAAATCTGAATCCTCATTTCCTATAATTCCTGCATTATCTCCTCAAGTCTTCAGGTCTAAGCTTAAATCCTTCCTTTTTCTAAAATCATGTCCTCCATAGCTGTAACAACCTAGCCTCACTGCCCTTTGGATGTTGACTATTGCCTGGCTGATAATATACCTTCCCCTTTTAAGAGAGGCTGAGCGCCTAAGAATAAGCAGCTACTGTTGCGCTGCTTTCCAAGGCGCTTTAGATTATAGAAATCCACAAGATTTTACTTTGCTTTACTTTAAACATTTCTTGACACACACCCAATGCAAACTGGCGTCACTTTCTTATACCATAGACTCTGTCTTGTGATATTAAAGTCTATGGTTAGAACAGGGTTTCCCAAACTTTTTGGAACTGCGACCCACTTCAGCGGCTTTGTAACAATCCGCGACCCTGAAAACTTATTGTCAAAATAAAACTGGACATTTTAATATAAGCCGTGTAATATAATGGAGGAAATAAATTTAATGTAAATTTCTTAAAACCTAAGCAATAAAGTAAGCATAATTGCAACTTTCAAGGCATGTGACATTGTAGTATTGGTTAGAAAATGACACTTTTGAACCTAATTTCGCGCTACCCCGCGACCACTAGACTGAGCCCTGTGATCCACTTTTGGGTCGCAGCCCACAGTTTGAGAAAAACTGCTGTAGAATAGTTGCAGTGGATGGGGTTCTATTGTTCTTACAGGGTCAGGGATATTTTTACACCCCTAACACCCCCCAATTTGAGACCGACACCCCAACACCACCACCCCCCATTTCAGCTATGCGATGACCTTTTTGCTTGTCAGACTTTTTGGCAAGGGGCCCCCAGAGTTTACCGACACCCTCCCCCCAACAAATTGATAATTCTAGAAATAGCCATGTGCAGGGCTAAAGATTAGACGTTAACTGCCACTTCTTTGTCTGTGAAGGTTGTGACCGCCATTTACTCGGTCTTCAGATTCTTTCGATGGAAAATGATCTTCCAATGCCCGATATCTTCCTGGATCCATCATGGAGGAAAAGGTTTGTTAACTCCAGCTTCACTCATAATATTACTCAGATGGAAATTATGTACAGTAGGCTAATTAATGTCGAAATAGAACAAGGCAGTCCAACTATGAAACAATGGCCTGATGATTATAACAACAGAAAATATGACACTAAGCACACGAGAATTGCTGCTACGAAAGCAATGCACGATAAATACACTGCCTGGAAAATGGAAGCGAGAACATTTCTCAGCAAAACTTTACCAACTGTGAACCAATTTTGAGAATTTGCGCGTTTAATACACTAAGATAGAATTCCATAAACACTTCTATAATTATCATTAGCATGATAATTTATATAGCGCTATAAGCATGGCAGAATAGTCATAGAAAGAGCGATTTACAAACCCCCATATACACTAATGGAGTTACTTTCAATTAGCCTACTTACAAAATGCACCAACAGCAAGTTGCTGTAAGCCACAGTTAAATGAGAAATGTTAATCAATGCAATAAGTCATCAAATCTGATTTGTGTAATAAAGCTAAATTTCAGGACTGTTTTCAACTGCAAAACTTGACTGCAACGGTTTATGTATCACAATTCATGTCCTAAGTGTCCACCACTGGCTTTTACATAAGCCAAAATTTGACTTTAAAATGTCGAATTGCAGTCATAATGACCTCATGATCTCATATGGGTCAGTGTTCGTTGTAACGGTTCTTCAAGGGAAGTAATGCGTGTGCTGTTCACTCATTCTTGGAGTATTCCTCAGATACTTTAGCCCACAGGGTTCAAATACAGTGTACGGGGAAATTTAGAGACCATGAATGGGTTTCTTCTGTAAGCGCCATTTTATAATGACATTAACTCAACGTAACTGCATTCAAGCTTATTCAGTTCGTACACAATTGACTTATTATTTTTATTATTATTATTATTATTATTATTATTATTATTATTATTATTATTATTATTATACAGGACGATTTCTGGAGCGCCGTAAGCAAAGCTAAAAGGGCCTAAGTCAAAAGTGCTTTACAAAAATGATATGTTAAACAAGTGTGTTTTGTGTGTTTTCAAACCTCCACATACACTAATGGAGTTGCTACCATATAGCAAGAATAAGCAAGGCATTAGGGCCCAGAAGAACTGGGGCCATTTTTGACCACCAATGTAAAAAAGAAAGTAAATAATAACAAAAGTACATAATTAAAACACATTAAAAATCAGTCTTAATCTGATAAATTTGGTAGGTACTAAATATGACAGCGCTACAAAAACAAAGCCGTTTTACAGTTTTCAGTTTCCGGAATCCGGTGACAGACGATACGTTATTATTAGGCTAAGTGTTAAAAAATTTTAAGCCTTAGTGCACTGTTCGTCATGTGACTTTAAGTTGAAGGGGCCATTAATAATTTTTGCATTAGGCATGATTATGGCCTAAAAATCCTAGCTACGCCACTGTTACATTTGACAACTTAATGAAGCTCATCACTTGCTTCTGTTGCTGCGTCACTCCTCAACGTGTCACTGCCTCTGGCATCGGTCGATGGTTGACCTGGCCTTTGTTGCTTGCAGCGGAGGAGGAGGGAATTTCATCCTCTCTACCAGCTTCCTGGGATATCTGCCAGTCACAGGATGCGTGACTCCAATGTGTCGCAACGGATACGGATTCTTCTACTCCATCGAAGACCAACGGTATCGGCGACTTCGGCGCTATAGAATTTAACTTATTTGCAAGGCACGGTAATCAATGTTTCCTCTAATTCTTGAGGGTTCGTGTGCACATGAAATTTCTCTTAGGCAATTTTTTTCCACTTGACTAACTTTTATATAACTTAACCCGTCAAGCACCAAGGGGGTTCCAGGCGGACCCCACATGAACTGTTTTTTTCAAAAATCTAAGCGAGGTTAAGTAAACAATTCATACGCTTTCAAAATTCAAATACAGTATTCCTACTATGGCATTTACCTTGCATTGTGGTGTACATAGATTGTTGCTGCAGTCCCATAGATGTAAATAGACTGCGAATAAATGACGGCACTGAGACGCCGTTTTCAAAATAAACATTTCAATAGTGAAATCGCTCGGTTTTGTGTTTTCAGTAAGATACAATGTTGAAATCAAAGCGTATTTGTACAAAAAACACGCGCCATTATCAGGAAGAAGGCAACACTAAACTGAATCCAGTATTGCTGAGTCGGATGACGGAGAAGAGGATGTCGGACAAGACCAAGGTGTTGCTCTTGAAGTTGATGATCCAGACAAAGATTGTCAGTGAGTCGGAAGTCAGGGTGGAAGAGCAGACAAAAGAATCTGACAGTGAGCATGATGCATCAACGGACAAGTACAGATGCAAAACAGATGGCTGGAATTGCTTACTGAAAGGAAAAATGCAGCAAACATGGATAATCATTCAAAGGCTAAGCATAAGGAAATTGCTGCTGATTTTAGAAGCAAGATAGAAATTCAGGAACAGAAGAAGCAGATGCAGTTGCAACTAAATGTATTGAATTTCTGTAGTGTGAAATAGCTGTTTATTCAACATAATAGAGGCATAACCAAGTTTGAACTAATTATTTTTGCTTTACTTCATACTATAACTAAGTAATGTATACACATTGATTTACATGTTGTTAATGTCATCGGGGAAAAACTGTAACTGTAACTGAAACTGAAAAATCATAACTGTAATTGAAACTGAAAAACCATAGCTTAAATAACACTAACTGTAACTGAAACCGACAAAACATAACTGAAACTGTAACTGTAACTGTCACTACTACTGAAAACCATAACTTAAATAACACTGTTTAGTAGTACAAGTTATAGCTTGTAACAGCTATAGTATAAATACACTTAATAAAAGAAACAAGACTTCAAAAAGTTGCACGTTAACGATGCTACATGTATTTGCCTATCACACGTGTTTAGCTAATGCGATCCATAATGCTTTCTTACAGTAAATTACGCCTGCAAGCATGTATGTGCAGGGGGTCCGGCTGGACCCCCCGTTGGTGCTTTGAGTATTTTTTCTCTTGGTGCTTGACGGGTTAATATACAGGTCAAGCAGTGATGGTGATGAACGTTTAAAAATATTTAATCATTTCATAAAATTAGACACCCCCTGGAAATTTTCAAATATTTTTGGGCAATACAACTTTTTGGCACATGTCTTCCCGTTTTTGGGCTCGCGCCCATCCGCCCACCATAGAGGGAACATTGATGGTAACAGTTCTTATTATTTTAAGAGGATGAATTCTGTCCTGTGCTTCTCTGTTTCGCTGACGCTTTTCTGGCTTTGTTGTCACTTTCAGAATCAATGTCAACATGTCCACTTTCACTGCGGACGCCGAAACAAGCGCCGTCAAGTTGTTCGACCACTTCTGTCAATCGCTCATCGAAATGAAGCAACTGATAGACAGGAATTCTCCCATCGTCAAAGCTCGACTCTGATCTACAGTGCCGCCGCTGAAGCTTTATATAAACTAAAGGCCCAAGAGCAAACGATTGCTACTTACGTCCATTGTAAATTTGACATGTTTTGATAATTTCTACAAATGTTCATTTTGGAAAAAATGCATCGTTTAATTGTGAGAAAGAAGCGTGATATTAGGTAGGAATTATCTCCGGTGACTCTGAAGTCTCACAATTTGTGGATTTAGATAAATATATTTTCAGACTGTAAGCGTGTTTATTTTTATAACAGGTCATATTCGTTAGATTTTAGTATGTGTAGTATGTTAGGATCAAACCTGAGGGAACTGATCCAGAACAAGTAGTGCATTGCGATAAACTTAAGGTTTGGGCGTGGAAAGACTCAAACGCGTCGGACACCGCGGCTGATGACGTCAGCAGCGTGCAGAGGGGCAGTGGCCCCGGGCGCAGACCAGAGGACGTAAATATTGACTACAATTTTTTCCTCGTCAACATTTTAAAAACTACATTTTACTACTGCTGTTGTACCATCTAAAATGTCGATTTTATGCTTAAATATTAAGATCTACATAAACTAAAATTTAAAATTATAAGATCTATCTACAGATTTCAGCCATATGTGAATAGCTGTTTGCTCCCGCTCTTCGACATTCAAGCGGCGTCACTCGACAAAGCGAAACTTCAATAATAATAATAATAATAATAATAATAATAATAATAATAATAATAATAATAAGAATAAGAATAATAATAATAAGCCTAATGCGGTCAGTATTGACCTACCACAGCGGCTGCCGGCCATCGAGAATCGAGATACCAGTGCTCACTTTAAAACAATAAAATCTGAGTCCCCATTTCCTATAATTCCTGCATTATCTCCTCAATTCTTCAGGTCTAAGCTTAAATCCTTCCTTTTTCTGAAATCATTTCCTCCATAGCTGTAACAACCTAGCCTCACTGCCCTTCGGAAGTTGACTATTGCCTGGCTGATCTCATACCTTTCCTATAGCTGTTTTAATAGGGTGAGCGCCTAAGAATAAGCAGCTACTGTTGTGCTGCTTCAAGGCGCTATATACATTCACGAGATTTTACTTACTCGTTACTTACTTACATTTCAGAGGCGTAGCTACCCATATAGCAAGAATAAGCAAGGCATTAGGGCCCAGAAGAACTGGGGCCATTTTTGACCACCAATGTAAAAAAGAAAGTAAGAAGATATTGGAAGGAAGACCGCAGAAGGAACCGGAGCCGGCAAAGTCCTATGCGGATAAGGTGAAGGAACAGATGCCGGAAAGAAGCAAGAACATCGTGGTGTAGCAGCCGGACACACCAAAGAGGGAAGGGCCACAGCCGGATCAGGACAACTGGGTACCGCCGATTGGGCCCCGGACAACTGGGCCCGACATTTGGGTAACGGGACATTTGGGTAACGGGACATCTGGGCAATGGACAACTCTGCAATGACCGAGGAAGCCACAGTAGTCCTGGACGCCTCGGCTTATTCGAACGCCGCTGTATGCTATAAAAACCAGTGTTTCGCTTCAGTCGGTACTGGCGCACGCTCAGACACTCACTTATTTTTGCATAGATTTGCATATTGATGTAGATTAATTATTAACGCCCTTGCATACAATCTTAGAGATCATCATCATCATCATCATCATCATCATCATCATCATCATCATCATCATCATCATCTTCACTTTCTGCCTGCATGGCGGCAATAGTTAGATACGAAACATTTCCACTTCGCTCGATCTTGCGCTAATCTGCATTCTTCATCAATCGACATGTTCTTTGCTTCCAGATCTTCCTTGATGTTATCCATCCATCTTTTTCTTGGTCTTCCTCTCCCTCTGTCTCCTTTTACTTTGTTCGTATGCAGTGCTTTGTAGGCCCATCTATTGTTGTCCATTCTTTTAACATGCCCAAACCAATTTAATCTCCTTTTGCGTACGTTATCGATAATTGTTTCTGTGGCTCCTGTCTGTTGCCTGATGTCTTCATTTCTCAAATTTTGATATTTGCTGACTCCCATTATTTTTATTAGACAGCTCATCTCTGCAACCATTAAACTTTTTCGTCTGATTTTTTTTATTACCCAAGTTACCGATCCATATAAAATTTGAGGTATTAGTAATGTATTGTACAATTTCAGTTTTGTATTCATTTTTAAGCCTTTGTTCATATCCTTTCATATCCTAGAGATAGCTATTGATTAGTGACGCTCTTGCATACAGTCCATAGTTATACTGGATCGTTAGGGTTATACATAGGGTTAAGGTGACTTACGATTTATTAATAACGCCTTTGCATACTGTCCCTACTTAAATTTCACCTTAAGCATGAACTGTCCCTTTGCTTCCAATGCCTTCCGCTATAGTGCCATAACACCAGGTGCCAGGGACTTCACACTAGCACAAGACGACAGTTGACCATAAAAGCAGTGTTGAGGAAGATTTAAAATCAAATTATTTGAAATCACGATTTAAAATCATAAGACGCGATTTTTGATTTTGATTTCAAATAATAATTTTTGTGATTTTATGATCTTGTATGCCTTAAAATCATTTTCAAAATCATTTTCTGTCATACATAATGAAAACAACCCTGGTTATGCGGCTTTTGTCAGCACTACTTAGTACAATTATTTTTGTCCTGTCATCCTGGACCATTTCCTCTTGGTATTTATCTAATTCAGTCATACTTCTGCTCATGCCTAGTCTTATCATCCCAAGTTGTTTATGTCTATGCTGTTGCTGATATTGTTTATAAGATGGCGGATGATAAAACTATACCCGTTATTCTAGATGGAACTTTTTTAAGATAGTTAAAGAAATAGATAACAAAGTTATAGCTACAGTGTAAATGCGTTAACTGTGTAAATAAAGTTATCAGGATCCAGACATGCAACCAGTAATTTTCTGAGACATTTGAAAGTTCGTAATACACATAATATTTCTTAGCAGTGTCATTGTGCATTTTGTGCAGTAGGCCTATATGAGCATTAAGCATTGACAGAAAAGCAGCGAGTATATTTACTGTGACTAAATTGAAAGTTACAACTAAAAGTTAAGTTACATAATCTGTCTACTCTGACTAGAGAAATTTCCGTAAATCTTGTAGTTAGAATTTTGCAAATTGAAAGTTACCTAAAAGCTAGTGTATAAGGGACTGTCCATTAATTACATCAACAAAATATGGGGATGGGTTTGAACATGTTTGAAAGTTGTTGACAGGGGGAGGGAAGTCAAGAGAAGTTTACGTCAATAATTTCATTTTTTACAAATGATAAAAAATAGGAAATTTCACGGAATACACTATTTATTACAACGGTGCTGCATTACTGACTGGTTGTGCTTATCTCATTCCCATCAAACTGTCTGATAAAGATTTTGCACTTACTGTGTACAAAGTGGCATTGTGCATTTTTATTAAAACAACTTGTTTGTTGTCATTATTCCTAGAGAATGGAGTGGGTCGTTAACTGATTATAAGTTAGCGTGGAAGTAATGATTTTGTGATTTTAAATCATATGTGATGTGATTTTGATTTTAAATCATTTTTTAATTTAAAAAGTTCATGATTTTGATTTTAAAATCAATATTTTGCTGGTGACTTTGATTTCAAATCCTTTTATGCATGATTTTACCCAACACTGCATAAAGTCACCCAATCGGCTAAATCATTTGCCGTCGAGTGTCAGAACCGCCATCTTGGACCGGCCATTATTTCATCGACGTGGCCGGCAAAACTCTAGACTAGATACACGCTCGATTACGCTAAATGTTTGAAAGTTGTTGATAGGGGGAGGGAAGTCAAGAGAAGTTTACGTCAACAATTTCATTTTTTAACAAATGATAAATGACAACTGCCGTCCTAATCTTCGCCTGGAATTCCATCTCAGGTCGGTTCTGCTAAGTTCGGTGATGGATTAGGGGCCATTCATATAGTACGTACGCAAAAAGGCATATTCTCATTCCCCTGTTGCGCACCGTACATTTTTACCCCCGCCGAACTTACGTACAAATTAGCAACCCCCAATCCTACCCCACCCCCACAAACGCTCCCCTTCCGCCATGTTTTCCGGCCAATCATTTAATAACCGTGGGAACAATACTGGGGATTCTTTGTTTGACCGTCAGAAAGTTTTTGTGCTCAAATCAAATGTTTGTGTGAATATACCTATTTATAAATTTGAAAATTGAGCGTCGTGCGTATAAATTTAGTCGTGACCCCCTCCCCGTACGCAAACTCGCTTAAATCTCAAACCCCTCTCCCTCGGTACGTACGTACTACATGGACTGCCCCTTATACTAACGCAAGAACGCATCTGAAGAATTCATCGCCTGATTTCTCCATGCGGAGTCATTTACAACACCTCTGCGGGGTTTCAAGATCTTGTTCCGTGCTTTGTTGACTTGTCTTCTACGAACGCTTTCAATAGGATTCGCCACCGTATTCGTCCAGGCGACGAATTCCTTTATTCCACCAAAACGGACTTTCAAGATCGTTATCCCATAGCGCTATAGAAGTCGCATCGTATAATAATAATTTGTCATTCAAGTTTGTATTCATACAGAGTACATGCTGAGCGTGCTATAACAGATATGGATTTGTGTTCGACGATGAAGCGCTGTGAGTCATAAACTTATTCATATACGAACTCCATTTAACCCCTTAACCGTGTATTTAACTGTAACTCAATGTAAAATGGACGGACATATCCGGGATCCCCAGTTAAGGGGTTAATCTGAAGTTTTAGCGGAATTATGGCGTCGACGCGTCACATAAGTGAATGAGAACACCCAGTGCTTTTTTTCTAGGAAAAAAGGTTTGGGAACCCATATCACATTTTTTTAGCGTAAGAAATTACAATCGAATTTGTCCATTGAGCATTATAATTAACAGAATATTTAAAGAAATAAACGTCTTTTACAAGAGACTAAATGAGACTCTGGAGTTAATTAATCATGAAATGTAAAACTGTCTAGAGTAGAAGTAATGCAGAATACCAGCATTAGGCTTTACATCAACTTCCAGGTACACAATAAGGGTTGATTTTTGACTCAAGGTGGTTGACTCATCGATCATCAATGACATTTTACTTTTTGAATTAACCACTTCTTTGGCCAACTTTTGTCTCATTTCAGTGCTTATATGGTCCACAATATTAATGCATGCATTTGTCGAATGTAGAATCCGACCCATGTCAATACCGTTCAGCTCTTGTAAATCAATGTCCATTTCAAAATTATTAAATGACTGATTTGCTTTCGCAACTTTGTATGCCGTGCGGAAAATTTTAGCCGTCACTGTTTTTTCACGTGTCAAAGATTTCAAAACAACGCTTTCAAGCTTCTCTTTCTCTGCTTCTGCTACTATCTTTAGAGCAGTTTGATGTCCAGCCGATTCCTTGTGAAGAAAAATTTTCTTTCGGAGTGACATCTGCTGTATTTTTTTATCTTCTCCATAACAAGAAACTTCACCATCAGTCCATTCTCTAGATATTTTCATGCCCATCTTGGCTTCTGTGCCTAATGTGCCTACTTTACGGCAAACTGTACAACCAAGCTTCTTTCGTCTGACGCAGAGCCACTCATTTTTGGAACAAAACTCTGTTTTTTGCTCTAATGTCCAGCAGCTTGGCAGGTCATTGTCGGAGTCTATTTCTACATTGCCTACTGATACTGGTGTTTGTACATCGTCAGCAGGTTCTGCTTCTAATTTTATCATAAGATCCGTAACCGAAGCACTGGTTGGAAAAAAGCTGGAGATCTTCTTCATTTCAAAGCTGTTTCGTCCGTTTTTATAGGCCTACTTTAAAAGTTAAAACGATTACATCAAAAAATCGTATAATATAACTTTTATTATTATATTTTATATAATATAAGTAACTAAGTCCGTACTCTATTACCAATCGGAAGCAATGATCGGAAACACCTTGGAAACACGCCGTTACCATAGATATAATTGGAATAACAGCACTTGGTAAGTTAGTATATATTTATATAGCTTGTTGTTTTTCAAATATAATTTACGACGTTCCCGTGCTCTCCCATTGAAAAATACTAATAAATAAAAATTTATAAAATACAATTATAAAAAGATTATTAAACGATTCTTGCAGATCGAAATAAACGAATCTGACAAAAAAGGTATGGGAACGCCGTTCCCACGCGTTCCCACTGAAAAAAAGCCCTGAGAACACCTGTATACTGTTGAAAATATTCTCCAGAGAAAAATTCCACATGTTTGACGCATTTGTCAAACTTTGCAGAAACTGAGATCTCGTTAATTTCAGTAGGCAAGATGTGTGACGGACTGAAGTGAATATTTCGTTTGTAATAAAATCAAATGAAGACAACTGAAATTCAAAAGGAACGATTCAATGAATGTCAGACAGCGGAAAGCATTCAAAGGGCTTTTGGAGGCGATTCTGTCCATGTGGGTACTGGGACCAGTCAGTTATCGCTCCCAACCAAGTCCACGACGGCTTCCATTTATTTGCAGACGGCATTGGTAACTAAAAACTGAACGACTAGTTAGTGACGCCTGTACAGCTTCTGCAGAGAAGGTGTCATCACCGTGACAGGCTCATCGCACGTTCTTTTCACCGATAGAGCTGTCATACGCGAGAAGAGCAGACATTGATCAGCGCGTTTATCTATTTGTGCGTATGTAGAGTATTTGACGCATTACAGGATCGCAGGCGACATCTGGTGACAAGCGGACGTCTACCGGTAATTTTTATAAGCAGTTATGTTCTTGATTGATAAAGAAGCAAGTCCAAATGCAAGTAAGAACTAATTTCACATCAAATTCTTAACGTCAGATACAATTTTTTACGGAAGAACATTTGTGGCCATGCCGATGCTGAAAACAAAATTCAGAGTATTTGGATCGGATGGATCCAGGCACTACAACTATCACTGCAACTGGTCCACGTCAAGCCAAAAGCCTTAATTGGGCGAGTACTAATCCATAATTTGGAATTCATTACCAAATGATACTGAGCAAATTAAACCCTTATACAAACTTAAAGCAACTACTTGTAACTCATTAATCTCCACATATGTGTCAGTTACCTTATAATTAGACCCTAAACACAATTTAACACATTATTTCCCCTCTGCACTCATGTTCTAATTTGTCAGTTGAAATTTTTCAGTCTTGTTCGCTCAAAATAATGTAGTCCTTTAAACATTGCAATTATTGTATCTTAAACAATTCATTTTGCTTCTAATAGATAGTGTGGGACAATTTATTATAGACTTGGTCATTTTCCACCACTAATTTGATTCTAATAGCTCTTAGTCCGTTTAGTTCATAGTTGTTCGTAACGTTATTTAAGGTTACGTACGATTTTGAAAAAGCAGGGTATTTAAGGTTATTTATTTTGTGAATGTTATTTACCTTTTTCAAACGTAAATTGAATTTCTAAAGTAGACCTACTTTTACTTTTCAAGGTTAACATTAAAGTTTTGCTACTTAATTATTTACTATAGTAATTTATTGATATTCTATGATGATTATGACGTCACATTCCTGCACGAAAAGCGTCCAGTATCTACAGTGTAGTGGGTATTTGGAGCAGGCGAGAGCCCCAGGGTTAATTGCTCTTGTGACACGCCCAAATAAAAGGGCTTTGTGATCTAGCAAACGAGGTATGCACCTTCTATGGATGGACCTTCTGAGTCAATTAATAGCGCATTCCAGTGTCCAATGATAATTTTGCAAATATACATATATACTTCTCGCCCTTAGGCGAAATCAGGCGAACAATCATAGTCCATGGAACAATGCTTGTCTAGCGGGGAGGTCGAAGAGATCGAATGCAATGTTGAAAATGCAAAGCACTTGGAACGGCTGCTAATAACTCGGGAGTTGAGTAAATTAGCTTATTCGTTGTTACTATAGCAAATAGTCATTACACGCCAACGTTACGAATAACTATGATCATTGATCAGTTCATATGTTTCAATTCATATTCAAACAGTTGAATAAACCTTTTAATCCTAGTTTTCGTATGAACTTTAAGGTTTTCAAAGGTTATCGTATCTTTCTGGAAAAAACCGGTTATTTAAGATTTTTATTGTGTCAGCCAGGTTACTAGCAACTATGGTTTAGTTATATATATATATATATATATATATATATATATATATATATATATCAGTGGTTTTCACACAGGCTTACTTAGCCTCCTAAACCACTTAAAATCACAATATTATATATATATATATATATATATATATTATATAAAGGCCTATATATAATAGACTATTATATATTCTATTATATATGTGTATATATAATAGATTATTATATATTCTATTATATATATATATATATAATAGACCTCTTAAATTAAGTTCTGACGTCAGGCAATCTCGGTTCCGCGAACTTGGGTCCATTGAGTTAAAATGCTGCAACTGGAGTTTGCTTGGAGATACACCCAGTGGCGTAACCACGCCCGGGCAATTACGGGCAATGCCCGGGTTACTTTGCTTTCTGCCCGGGTTGAAAAATTTCTGCCCGGGTTGAATTTTTTTTAAATTATACCTTTAGTATTTGGATAAGCTTGCTTTTGCACTGCCATGTACGTTAATGTTATTGCAATACTATTCTAATAGTCTAAAACTAGTGTCTGGAAAACGTGTTTCACAGGTGACAGGTATCAGCTAGAAGTGCAGTAATTACTACAGTCATTGTTTGGCATGTATATGTATCTACGCGATATATCGAATTTCAGTTATGGCGGTAATCGCCTGTCCCTATGGACCATTCAATCCATGGACAACTATTAGTCGATGTTCAATCCCTCTGCATCTTCCTCTACCGAGTGGACGCTAGGTACAGTGTAAGGTGATAATTGTTGCTCTGGCCGTGGCTGACTGATACCAGGGATAGCAGGCAGATGAAGTGGCTTTGACCTCTGCGCTCCAAAGACCGTCGTCGGGTCGGGTCGACCCGCCTTAGAAGCAAATCGCAGCTGCTTTGAGATTTGACCTTTTTGACCCGAGAGGTCGGAGAGGGTACTTCGATTTCCATGTGTATTTGGTCGGAAACGGTAAGGTCAGCACTGTGCAACAAGGTACATTGACATTAAGAGAGCATTCCTAAAAGTCCTTTGTATAATATTAGAGCAGGTGGGTTTGCTTTAAGAGTTGACTCTTATTACAAGTTCCGAAGTTCGCGCCAAGAGTAAATTTATTCTTTTACTCACAATTTCGCGTATAGTCAGATTCTTGAAAGGCATATTTTCACGGATACAGCGTCTGGATTGCAAAAAGTTGTCTGCGTTTGGATTTCTCAAGAATTCTATAAAGAGCTGAACATAACTGACTCATGCTTAGTAACATCAGATGAAGTATGCCAAACTATTTCTTCGTCGATTGCAGCTAGTCATAATTTGCCAGACAGTTAAAATATCGGCGTCGTTGCGAACTCTAGAAATGACCAGAATAAACAGTCTCAGCCTCTGAATAAGATCCCAGAGGACATTTCCAGAGAACTAGATAGCCCAGTGTAGCCTAAATATTATTGCACACATATCCATGGAAATATTTTGGAGCAAAGAAATTGGTCAAACGTCGTTTCCAAAGTTACTATATTGCAGAATCTTCATGGTTGGATACTGCTGTCCAGCAGGATCCTGCGTATTAAGCTTCTGTTGTCGTTACCAGAGCAAGGAAAGCGCACCATTTGGTGTACCTGATTGGCAGCACGCAACGGATCAAAGGTAGGGGCCTATGGATTCACTCTTTGAAATTCATCTGTTGAGCACTTGCGTTGCCTCGTGGAATGGGATCAGTTTAAAATCCTCATGTTAATTTTTTTAAAATATTTTTGTTGAGTGACTGTCCACAAATTACGTAAACAAAAGAGGAAGGAGTTTGAAAAGTGTGACAACTGTTGATAAGGGGGAGGGGTTAAAATTCGCCCAAAAATTGCTTACGTAATTTATGGACAGCCCGTGGTCAGCAGCCCGGGTTACATTTTGACTCTGGTTACGCCACTGGATACACCTACGAAATTAGGTAGTCACACTGAGAAATGAACTCTCATTTCAAGTACCCGAAAGTTGATGACGTCATTACCAAGGGCGTAGCCAGGAATTTGATTTGGGAGGGTATAAATATTTTGGGTGGGTATATATCTTAACTATAAACCACATAAACTATATAAACCACAAATAACCGCATATAAATCACATAAAAACTTTAAGGTATAATGATTTGGGGGGGGGTAAATAATTAAATATACCGATGTACTCCCCGTCGCTACGCCCCTGGTCATTACACTGCAAAATACTTTGATTTAGAAACGATACCATCTTAAAATCAATGTATTTCTCTGATATAATAATTTCTAGTTGGATACTACTGATCTAGGCCGAATATATACTGTACAGTAGTAATTGGCATCGGACTTTATTAGGCAAGAATTCGGCTTTATATGCATTGAATAGAATCGATACATCATTTCCAGAAATATAGTCCAGTGGCATAGCCAGGATTCCGAAATAGGGGGGAGTGTGTAGAATTTCGGGTTATAAAGGTTTGTCAAGGAGCTATTCCCAAATTCATGTATTCTTATCGACCATGCTACCTACCCATCCTGGGAATTTGTCAAAGGTCTCGCCAAAATCCCACGGCCGGGGTTCCTGCCAGAATAGGGGTCGATACCCCCACGTGGCTACGCCAATTATATAGTTGAATGGTTGTCTGGAACTGATCCTCGTTTTATTCTCCCAGTTATCAGCAGCTATTGAACCCAAGGGCAGAGATGGCTACGCCACTGGACTTTATTCCTGGAAATGATGCATCGATTCTACTCAATGCATATAGGCCTTAAGCCGAATTCTTGCCTACTAGATTCCGATGCCAATTACTACTGTATATATTCGGCCTAGATCAGCAATATCCAATATATGAGAAATACAGTGATTTTAAGATGATATCGTTTTTAAATCAATGTATTTCGCAGTGTAATGACGTCTTCAACTTCCGGTCACTTAAAATGAGTAGAGAGTTCATTTCTCAGTGTGACTACCAAATTTCATAGCTGTATCACCAAGCAATCTCCAACTGCAGCAGTTAATAGACGCTACTGTGCTAAAAAAATTCAATGGATCCAAATTCGCGGACCCGAGCATGGCTGACGTCAGTCCTTGCTTTAAGAGGTCTATGATATATATATATATATATATATATATATATATATATATATATATATATATATCTTTATAATTCTTGACTGGCACTTGGCTCAATTTCAGTTTATACTAAAGTCGTATGAGTCTGCACATTGTTTACAATATTTCTAAGGAAATTATAGAGTCCATTAATTAGCGAGGCTAACTGTAGAAGTCTGTCAGGACAAACGGCTCTTCGAGTCTTCAGTAGAAAATGTAGGAGATTGGCCATTGCGATCACGTGATAGAGATACGCACACGTCCAACAGCGTCAACTTAAGGCACGGTCATAAGGCGAAGAAAAGACCGATTGGCAACACAGATTTCCTTAGGGTTTCCGGACATCGCAATCATTTAGAATACAATAAGATGAGTCAATCGCTTATCATTGGATTGGAAAAGAGCGAAGAAGACTCAGAGGTAGTTGAAATGAAAGATTTTAGAAATAACAGCAGCAAAATTCGACCGAAATCAGACGAGCGAAGATCAGAAACAGTTCACAAAAAAGAATCACAAGTATCGACGGAAGATCCACAAGACGGGAAAATGGAAGTGGATGAAGACGAGAAAGATGAAAACCCGGTGAGAGACCAAATGAAACTGATTGCCAGTGATCTGTCAGTTACATGCCTATACAAAGTCACATCTGCGTCCTACGCGCGTCAGGCGATCTGGGTGTTTCTGCTGCTGTTTGGAGCCGGGTTCATGGTCTATCAGATCCAGGATCGCATCTGCTATTACCTGACGTGGCCAACAGCGGTCGAGTATCGCCTTCGAAACAGCAAAGGTCTTCGCTTCCCTACGGTCACAATCTGCTCAGAAACAGTCATGAGCAAGAAGAATTCCGACTCCCTAGGTATACGACTCTTCTAGTATTAAACTCCGCGAATTTCCTGCAATAGCATTGTGCAAATTTTCCCCTTGTGCCATCATAAATAAGAACAGCGGTCTGACGACTTGAACTCTAATATCGTAAATTTGGGTTTTGCTAGATTTACTTTACAAAAATAGTTTCCACATTTCGTAAGACAGTGTTTATTCTATCCACCTATACATTGGGTGAGTTTAACATTTTGGGGGGAACAGACATTGGGGAGGTCATACTACTTGCCAAAATATTAACTGTCTTTGTGGGGGGATATCAAACCTTGGGGTAAGGGGAAATTCTTCCCAGAGAAGGTCTATTTTCTAACAAATACTCGACCAGATCCGCGTCTGCAATAGTTCTCTCCATCCCCCATACTCGGACAGTTCTTGGTTCTCGTGCTTTCTCAGTGGCTGCCCCAAAACTCTGGAACTCATTGCCTCAGCATGTTCTCATTGCAAATTCATTACAAATTTTTAGAGCAAGATTAAAAACCCATCTTTTTGACCGGGCTTATCCACCATAGACTGTCACCCGTTTGTCCGGCCGGATACCCTGGATTTGACCTGGATCTTTAGTGATTTGGATTTGGTGTGCCATCGGTTGATGCTTCTGTGCATTATGAAAGTGGCGCTATAGAAGTTTAAGATTAGATTAGATTAGATTAGGATAAACACTATCGTAAGACCACTGGCCAATTTAGGCCAATACTGAGGCCTCTAACTTTATAAGTAATTGGTAAGGCCTCAACACTGGCGGATTTACAAAGGGGCGTTCATGCCTGACCAGCCTGTCGGACTTTCTGGAGGAGGTTTTTGATAAACTAGATGAGGGCAAGGCAGTAGACATAATATATTTAGATTTTGCCAAAGCTTTTGATAAAGTGCCACACATAAGGCTGGCTGCCAAACTGAAGGCCTGTGGAATAAGGGGGAATATTCTCAGATGGATTCAAAATTAGTTGAAGGGAAGAAGACAGAAGGTTGGCATTAGGGGAGGCCATTCGGAATGGGCAAGAGTTATTAGTGGAGTGCCTCAGGGCTCAGTGCTGGGGCCATTGCTTTTTCTAATATATATAAAAATGACATCGATGAAGGATTACTATCCAACATTTCAAAGTTTTCCGATGATACAAAGATAGGTCTATGTAGAAATATAGACTCGGAGGATGATGCTAAAATTTTACAGGAGGATCTAAGGAAATTGTTTCAGTGGTCTGTGGACTGGCAGATGCTTTTCAATATTGATAAATGTTCTGTAATGTGGAATCTCCTAATACAGTACTACAGATTTCAGAGATTCAAATTTGGCCAATTGAGCTGGAGTACCTAACAGCAAGAACTCAGTTTTTGAGCAGTGTTTAATCTAGACTCCTGGACTCCGGGGGAGGGGGAACTGACAAAGCCGGGAGAATTCAGCTAGGGGCTGCTGTTAGTTGATGTAGTATTCCAAAATTTCTGAGGGGGATTTGAAATTTCCGGGAGGAAAAAGGGCAATTCTCCCCGGAAACGGCCTAGATTAAACCCTGATCTTGAGTGACTCTCCCCTATCTACGCTAATCTCCTATGCGCGAATAATTATCAACGAACATCGCGCAAAAGTCGGTCGCGCATTTGACGGGTCACGTAAAAGCGAATTATGTAGAGTGTAGTAGGTCTACTGCTCGACGTATTCAAAGTAGATAAAGAATTCTTGTTTTTTTCTTTTCAAAAGGTTCTGCCATTGCAGAGACGCTGATAGAGAATTTTGCTCCAATTCCTGATCTCAGTGCCAACAAGTCGTTCAAAGATCTTGGCTGGAACGATACTTTGGACTACACTTACCGGACATACTCTCCGCAAATAAAAGATCTATTGCTACAGGTCAAGAAATTTCAAATATTCGGTTCAATTGTATATTTTCAACCACACTGTTGCAACACGTATATTTTTTGGATCCCCTATGCGCACGTTTGAAAAATAATTTTTTGCCATAGTCATTCGTCTTTCTATTAAATTACAATTTTTAATATCTAGCGTTGACGATGATTAGGCTTGATGACACAAAACTGTGTGGACAGAGTGATAGTGAAGCAGAAGCAAAAATTTTACAACAAGACCTTAATAGACTATCCCAGTGGTCGGCAGATTGGCAAATGCTTTTTTAATACAGATAAATGCTCGGTGATGCACATTGGGAAGAAGGGAACAGATCATGAATTTAAGTTATGTGGGAAGGGACTAAAAGTGACAAACGAGGAGAAAGATCTAGGGGTCATCATGCATAACAGCTTAAAGCCATCTAGGCAATGTGCAGAGGCAGCTAATAAGGCCAACAAAATTCTAGGTATGATCAAAAGAACGATAGTGAGCAGAGAGAAGGATGTAATAATAAGACTTTACAAGACATTGGTACGTCCACATTTAGAGTATTGTGTTCAAGCATGGTGTCCATTCCTGAAGAAAGACATAGAGACCTTAGAAAGAGTGCAACACAGAGCAACAAAGATGATCAAGGGATATCACAAACTAACCTATGAGGAAAGGCTAAATCACTGTGGATTGACAACCCTGGAAAAAGAAGAGAGAGGGATTTGATCGAGACATACAAAATACTAACAAACAAAGTGGAAATGCCAAAGGAAAGATTTTTTTACAATGAAGCAGTATGATCGAACCAGAGGACACAGCATGAAACTGTTCAAGAAACGGGCTGGGAGACATAAACAGCATTTTTTTAGTGCAAGAGTGGTGGACAGATGGAATGAACTGGATGAGGGGATAGTAACGGCTACAACTGTAAACGAGTTCAAAATAAACCTCAGTAGTTTAGGATATTATATTGGACGGGAGCAACAGTGGTTCTCACACAGGGCAGTCCCTACTGAACCACTTTAAACCTTGTTATATTATATTATATTATATTGACATTTATAAAAGAAATACAATAGAACATTCAAATGTTACACAATTATCGTCCTCGAATAGTATTTTCCCGAATAGAACATAAAGTTGTCTCTGGAAAATCCGTTGGTTCCGGAGAATTTCTACGGCAGAAAAGTCGTACGGGGCCTGAGAATTCCCTTGACCTCATCGGGTCTCTCGTAATCCCGACCCGCCTCGATCACACCCTCCGGTGCGCGAAGTCTGTGAGCCTTGACAAAGGTGTTGCTGAAATCCTTGCCAAATTTTCGATAAATTGTTCGTGTCTGTTTCAAAACACGTTCAATTATCCAAATAGTAACTTCATAGATATTTGGTCTTCGTGTTGATAATTTTCTGCAGAATTTTCTTGCTTTTGACGCCATTATTAGTAGGCCCTAAGGTTTTGTCTAAGATTTGTGTAGTCTTGGGTAACTTCTACCCCGTGGCTCATTTGTTCCGACCGACCGCATTAGCTATTCCTATTTAATTTCACTTTATTTTTAACGATTGCACGTGGTTATTGCTAGCGCTTCTTTTGAATCTGATTATTCATGGCGGCCATGGTCGTTGGAGGTCGTCCATAAATTAAGTCACGCGTTAGGGGGGTCCGGCCATTTGTGACGAAGTGTGACGACGGGGGGTTCCGTAAATGTGACGTCACGCAAAAAATTAGGTCATGACCTTTGACCTTTTTGCTTGTCAGGAATTTTGGAGAGGAAAAAATACAAGGATGGCATTTTTTGCTTATCAAGACTTTTCGGAAGACGAAAATGGGGGTCGGCCCGTTGTGACGTCATATTTTAGGGGGTCCGACGTTTTGTGACGTCGCGTTACGTAGAAAGGAGGGTAAAAAAGTGCCAATTTCGCGTGACGTAATTTATGGACGCCCCCTTGGAGGCGCAACATCTGGGATTGCTGTTGCCTCTGGCTTTGAGGCAGTGTCGCTTTCCGCGAGGAAAAGGCAGTATTCCTTCCCGGAGGGGAAGCCAGCGAGGGCTAGATTATGCTCTTCACTTCACTTCACCTCACTTCAAAGAAAGAAACAGGCCTCAGTGACATTTGTGTCTTTGTGGTTCGTCTTTACATTAAGGCCTGGTTAATGGCCCCGAATTCAGCTGCTGAGCCAGCCAGTGACTTACAGTTTCTCAAAGATCTTGTTGCCTATGAAGCAGTTAATCCGCAGGGGTTTCTAAATTTGGTTCTCATCTCTTGTGCCTCTCTGAAGACTTAGCCTGTCTCTCATTGTTTGATGACCATACACGGCCGGATCACGAGAAGGTTGTCATTGTCTGTGCCATTCTTGACAATCGATCAAGTTAAGAGGACCCTCCCAAAAAGCAGTAGTTGACATGAAAACCATAACGGAGCGACGGCTGCATAACTTTGTCTAACTGAGCACTTGGACTGTTCGAAGCATTGGAAATTTCTACAACATTCATGCAAGAAGATCTTGCATCGTGGAATAGTCTGGAGAGCTACCAGTTTGAGAAAAGAACAGTCAATGCCCTAACAGTTGTGAATGATAACACAGAGCACGGCATTGCACTGGTCCAAGACTACAGCGGTCTGATGACAGAAGACGAGCAGCAATTACAGTTTCTTCTTCAAGTTGTAGAGGAACACCGCCGGCGTTATCCAGATCCAACCAAGAAGTCTTTACTTACTGACTGAATTGCTGATTTCGTGTTAAAACGACTGTGCAATTTGTGCTATAGTGTAATGCATCCAGGACTCATTCTGTGTTCTCTTAATTGCAGTAATTAGCAGTTTTGAAGTTTTGTCATAATTTTTACCGAAAAACTGTCGCATACAACATGTGAGTTTTTGTTATATCTTAGTTGTAGTTTAATTAAATAAAAGAACCTACACTTAATTTTAAGCACCTTCTGAAATATATACGAGAAACTGCTGCACAACAGTACAGTTAAAATGTGCAGGCTTTTTAGTTCCTTAAATATACTCGCGTGAAGACTGCTGAAATGCATTTTCTTCATGTGGAAAATAAGCCACTACAAACTTCAACCTCTTTGAGCTACGTATAAACTTCCATATAATTTCTCTTAATTTTACACAATTTATATAAATACATTCATTTATATAAATACATTTTATATAAAATCTCACATTTGGTGAGGGATGAGAACAGTAAATTAACAACAAATAATTAAGTCATAAAGTAGTCACCCTACTTACTATGCTTAATATCGAGTCTCTATTACTTCGTAGGTTAAAAATCGATTGGAATGTTATAAGATCCTTAACAAAATTACGAGACAGATATACCTACCCTATGAAGGTCTAAAGGAAAGGACACTAAATGGCGTGTAATATTAAAGGAGTGCCTAACACATTCGCAAGCAGCATCAGTGGCGGCTCCACCGGGGGCCAGGAGGGTCCGTGCCCCCTATTGAGTGCCTCCCCCAGTGGCCCCTCCAGTCGGGACCCTATACTTAATGCTACATAGGCCCCTACATTAAACAACAAATGGTTGGCCCCCCATGACTAGAAGTTGCCACCCCAACGCCCCCCCCCACTTGCCAAATCCTAGAGCCGCCACTGATTAACATTTAACAACCCAAACTTCACTTGCTGTCAGGAAGTCTGAATTGGTGAATATCGGTAGGTTTTATGATTTTGAACTAAATCATGCCCACGTATTTCTTCATTTGCAATGGCAAAAAATACACACTTGGTAGTGCTTATAAATAAATGACACATTCTGCAGAACTAATTATAATGCTGTTAATTGGGAGTTGAGAAATGTGTATGCTTATTTTTGCTGTACAGTGCCAATTCATGAAGAAAACGTGCAATTCAGCAGAGGCATTTCAACCTGTTCTCACTGATATCGGTCTCTGCTTTTCTTTTAATCCTGGTGGGTACCTTTTATCATCACCACCATCACAACCTATTTATGATATCAACCTATGATAATCTATCATTTATGGCGCCATGTGCGGTCGCAGGATTCAAATGTGATATTTATTGTGATCTATTTCGACGGTTTCTGAACCTTTCTGTGTGACGGGATAAATTCAGGATTTTATGCCGGCAATCGTCTGTGATGGAAAATGTCTGCACAAAATTTGGCCTTTATGCAATTTTTGTCCCTTGAAATATAGCTTTTATTACATCTCTTAATTAAAGATGGCACCCTCTATTATTATTAGTTAACTGCTAGCGTTGTGTTGGCTCCTCGTCAACCATCACCATCATCACTCCATCTTCATCACAACCACCATCACTGCCAATTAATTCAATCATTTCCTAACAAAAATGTCCAAGATATTATCTGGCCCTATTATAAAAGAAAAGCTAAAACATCAATAAATCTCAACCATTTGACATAGCAGTACTAATGTTCTCTATAAAATAGTGTTCGTCAAAAATGAAGAACTTAAAGTCACACATTGGGGGAAGATGCCTGATTACCGGTATTGGCATGAGATATAGTAGGCCTACCAGTAAAGCAGTTATCAGAACAGCAGTTTCAGTAATTGTGAAACTGATAAAGTTACGAGTCCATGCCAAAGCACTGAAAGTACCGGTAAATAGCAAAACATGCAGTGTGTAATGATTAAAATCACTGCAATACATTAATAATTCTTACTTCTTCACATGGAATAATTTTAGCGGTGCTATAACTCTTTTGGTGCTAATGTCGAGAAAATACTACATTAGGCTATTTGTGCTGCGTCGACCAAAGTCCACATCTAGGGGTAGGCTAGATGGATGTTTGTCGATAAAAATCGCCCTGGTTACACATAGCTAATGACAGTCTTGTGCAGTGACGGCCTGGTCTTACTTATGACGCCATGCTTGCATGTGCACTTGTTTGCTTGTAAACTTTTGTCATAAATTCAAACTGTTTTTTACCCTAATTTTCTAAAGGCGTCGTGTAGTGGTATTCATAAAAAAGGTAAAAAAGCGGACGTATTCGGTTGAGCATGTTTGGGAAAATACTGCTGATTCAGATTCTCAATTATCAGAATGTGATTTTGAGTGGAAAATTATGAACCTGAAAGTGACAGTGATACTGAGGCAGAGACTGCTGTTGCTGACACGACTATCGCAAGTGTTCTCCCAATTACAAAAGTACCATCGGCTTTTGCATGGGATGAGTATCCAGAGATCGATCCGCAAGAGTCGTCATGGTTACCAGACTTTTCCAGACAATGTGGTTTACTAGTTGATACAACTGCCTACAAACCTGTCAACTACTTCAAGTCGTTTTTCCAGAGGTTGCCTTCGAACTGATGACTGTGGAAACTAATATGTATGCCGAACACTTTATTGAAAAAGGACATGAGTTGCCACCAAAATCATGTTTTAGCAAATGGAAGCCAACTACTATAGATGAACTAAAAGGTTTTGTTGCACTGTACATAGAGATGGCACTCAACTGGCATTTCAAAGTTACAAAGAGCTCTGGTCAAAGCAACTCTTATCTCCTGGAGGTTTGGGCAGGTAAAGTCATGTTATCATTACATTTTGCTACAAAGTTGTGTGCATTTCTGTGAGAATGACAAGCAGGTTGGCAGTGGTGAATCTGGATATAACCCCACATACAAAATTCTGCCACTGGTTGACATTATATTGCCAACCTATCGTGCTTGCTATCAGACTGGTCGTGACTCGTCTATTGACGAGTCAATGATAAAGTATAAGGGTCTTTTTTCCGTCAGTATATGCCCGATAAGCCTACAAAATATGGCATCAAGGACTTTGTATTAGCTGAGTCTAAAACAGGATATTGCCTGAATATAGTTACCTACACCGGTAAATATTCATTTGTTAGGCAGGACTGCCCTTTGACCAGTCAAGTTGTTTTACAGATGCTTCAAGGCATGAGAATGCTGGCCATGTGGTTTATATGGACAATTTTTACACATCACCCAATTTGTTCCTACAATTGCAAAACAAAGGCACTGGTGCATGTGCTACAGCCAGAATCAACAGAAAGTACATGCCTGTTCAACTAAAACCAGAAAAACTAAAACTGAAACGTGGTGACAACCCAGTGTTTGTTCGTGCACAAAATCTGGCTGCAGTCAGTTCAGTTTGCATGATGTCAAACAAGTAACTGCAATATCAACACTACATACTAACAACACTTGTGAGAAAATAATTCAACAAAAGGGAAAACTAGAAGGAACTATCGAACAATTGCCTTAGTATCCCATGCAAGCAAAATAATACCTACAAGAGATCAGATTTTAAATCTTAGAATTCTGCTACAAAAAGCACAAGAGTATCAGAAGCCAGTGTTTATGTGTTTTGTTGACTTTAAAAAGGCATTTGATTCTTTCTCATATGAAAGATTATGGATAAATATGTTAGAAATGGGATACCCACCACATTTAGTGCAACTTCTGATTCAAATGTACCAAAAAACAACCGGAAAAAATTAAAGTTGCATGTACAACATCCGAATGGTTCATGATCAAAAAAGGTGTCAGACAAGGTTGTGTAATTTCACCATATTTGTTCAATATACTGGCTGAAATGGTTATGAGAGAAACTTTGGAAGGATTAGAAAGAGGAACCACTCTATCGGGGAGGAAAATCACAAACTTAAGATATGCAGATGACATTATTCTTTTGGCAGAATCTGCAGAAAAACTACAGGAACTAGTAGACCGGCTAGACAAAGTAGCTCAAGAATACAATCTTTGCATAAATATTGATAAAACAAAAGTAATGAATACAAATGAAACTCAGTGCAAAATATGTATCAACGGAAAACAACTAGAACAAGTGACAAACTTTGTTTATCTAGGATCAATAAATCGCAGAAGATGCGGAATGTGAAACCGAAATTCGCTCCAGATTGGATAAAGGTCAAGCAGTGAACAAAGCACTACAGAATCTATGGAAAAGCCACGACATATAGATAAAAATAAAGATCAAAATATGGAAAACTCTAGTTTGGCCGGTGGCAACATATGGACATATGGACATAGTGTGACTATAACGTTTTATATCTGAAAGCTCAAGTTCCAACGTGTAATAGATGCCATTGCATTATCAATTCAATCGATACACACTTATTTGTTAATTAGTTAATGACATTAGTCATGACGTCATCAACTTCCGGTTACGTTAAATACGTAGAGTTCAATTCTGAGTGTGACTACCAGGTTTAATGGCTGTCATAGCTGTAGCATTGTGCAAAATCCTGTTGCAGCATGTAATAGATGCTATTGTATTAGCAACGCAATTGACACACATTAATTTGTTAATTTGCTAATTAAATAAGTAATGACGTCATCAACTTCCAGTTGCTTGATATTTGTAGGAAATTCAATTCTGAGTTAGACTGCCAAATTTTAAAGCTGTATCTGTACCCGAACTTAAGTTATGGCGTGTAATAGATGCTGCAGTGTCAAAAATTCAAAGAACCCAAGTTGGCGGACCCAAGCATGCGCGCCGACAGTACTTACTTTAAATACAATATCGGCCGTATTGATTTTATTAGTTGGCTCAGGGCCTCCGAGAGAGAGGGGTAGGGGGCAAATGCACAGGGGCCCGGCGGTCTGGAGGGGGCCCGGGCCGATGATGAATATGCATAATTAACAATAATAACAATAATAACAATAAAGAAAGGGGCCCGGCGAGTAAAGGGGGCACGGACCTGAGGACATCAAAAGCATCAAAATGAACAGTGTGAACAGAGGCGTCATTAGGGAGAGGGGCAGGCGGGCCCTCCCCAAGGAAAATGAAGAAATACTGTATTAAGTGAATAAATAAATGTGAAATGTGCAAGAAATCGCCAAAATTGTCCACAATTTGCCGAAACATGTCAAAAATTTTCAAATTTGCCAAAATTGGTCCAAAAATTGCCCAAAATTTGCCTATAATTGCCCAAAATTTGCCCATAATTTGCCAAAATTTCGCCACATCTGGCCAACAAATTATCTCGCCCCCAAGAAAAGTGTGAAATGACGCTAGTGAGTGTGAAAAAGAGCGACAAGAAAAAAGGTCATCACTAGTTTTCGAGAGTTGCAACATGACATCGTGTCGGTTAATTTGGGTTAAACCAATGACAAGCACAAAATGGGTTGTCTGCAATTTTTAAAAAATTTTAGTGGCCCGCCGGCCATTCTGCACAGGGGCCCGGAATTTCTCTCGGTGGACCTGAGTTGGCTTAAAACTTGTTAAACTTTTATGAAAGCTCGTCAAGAAGCGAAAATTAGCAAAATTGCGTCGTATTTCTCAACAACTGGAGCTTCCATCAACAAAAAGCGAAAGGTTGTTATCGATGTAAAGTCTGACGATGGAATGGATTCAAACGCGTCGCGTGATTTTTCCGATTTAAAGTCGGAATCACCGAAACATGATCGGGCTAAAATTGAGATTAGCGAACGAAATGAAGTCAAAAGTGACTGACCTAGTTGCTGGACATTAGAACAGAAAAATTATTTTTGTTCTAAAAATGAGTGGTTGCATTTTAGCGATCGGAAACTTGGCTGTTCATTGTGTAAAAATATCGGAACGCTTGGAGTCGAGGTGAAAATGAGAGTAAAAATTTCAAAGGAATGGGCGAGTGCATCGGTAAGTTATAATGGCATTGGGAAGAAGACGCACCTTATATCCTTGCGGAAAAAATTTCAAACGCAGAGAATCGGTTGCACACAAAGCTGCGGAAAAGTTGGCTGTCGAATCGGAAAAAGCGAGCATGGAGATAGTTCTAGCGAAGTCATTATCCCGCGAGACAGGGGCGCCCATCCCCCCTGGCTGCTGGAAGCAGCTTCCCCCTTCCCTGTCCTCCCTTCCCTCTCCAACATCTAAACGGGGATCCGCATGGATTTATCTACATAATAATAATAATAATATTATTATTATTATTATTATTATTATTATTATTATTATTATTATTATTAAACGAAAAACTAGCAGTATGATACTCGACACTGGACATTGACACCCCGCCGCAAATTTATGGAAAAAAGCCTGGGCTCCGGGGTATAACTCCGGAAAATTTTTGAAATCAATAGATGCTCATAGTGAGTTTCGGTGCGTTTTGGACATTACATAGGACACTTTGGTGCACCAGGATAGGTCTCACACCAGTAACTTATAATTCTCAATTTCTGGAAAATTCCAACAGCCACATTAAAGCACTATTAAATGTAAGTTAATTGAAACTAAAGAAAGATATTGCAGTAATTGCGCTGGCAAACTATTCAAAATTACCTGCAAATTATCTATTTTGTTTAGTATTTAGTTTAAAAATTAGATTTCTCTAACAACCACACCTAGGCCTACATCATTTTTTTGAGGCATTAAAGCTGCAACAACTGCAAAAGGGATAACTAGACTTAAGGCAGCTGACTGAAACAAGTTATTAACAATATCTAATTGCACTGTTTTACAGTCTTGAATGGATTATAGGCCTAATTTGTTGATGGCGGTCTTTGGAAGGCTATAGTGGAGGGAGTTGCAGTAGTCTAATTTGGAATGTAAACTTCATGTGAGTCTATTGGTTTGTTATAAGTTATTTATATTTCACATGAAGTTTGCACTCTTCATCATTAGAATGACTGTACGTAAAAGTGACAATAATAATAAAAAATTTAATGCCTGATAATAATGAACTTGAACTTGAATTGAGTACCGGTAAGGGCTGTCCATTAATTACGTCAACAAATTAGTGGGGAGGGGTTTGAAAAAGTTTGACAGTTGTTGACAGAGGAGGGGTCAAGAGAAGTTGACGTCAGGGGAAAGGGGGGTCAAGAGAAGTTGACGTCAACAATTTCACTTTTTACAAGTAATCAAAAAATAGGAAATTTCATGGAATACTTATTACAATGGAAAAAAGCATGGCAAAAAGGTCATCACCTCCACATTTTGACACTCGACGAGCAAAAAGGGGGAAAATGGTCATCATCGCAAAAATATTAACCTTGTTATTAGGACCTGTCATTGATCTGAAAGGGGGGGGGTCAAAAGTTTTTGACGTAATTATGGGGGTAACTGAAAGTTGACAGTTGTTGACAAGGGAGAGGGGGCAAAAATTTCCCCAAAATTGTTGACATAATTAATGGACAGCCCCTAAGCTTATATGAAGTTACAAAATTGCACTGTAGTAAAACCAGTAATTTACTTGCACAGGCATTTATGGGCCTATCGAATTAATATGCTACTCTAACGTAATACCAAAACTTAGGGGGGAATTTCTTCCCCCTAGGTTTTCTAGGAAGCATTTGCTTCCTTCCCCCCCTTGTGTGGGCGCCCCTGCCGCGAGAAATCAATGACTGCCAAAAATTTTTGCACTGCGTATAAAGTTGCGAAGGAAAATCAATCTTTCAACAACTTCGAAACAGAGATTGATCTACAAGAACTTAATGGACTCGATATGGGTCAAATTCTGCATTCAAGAATTTCTTGTACAAACATTATCAATCATATCAGCAAAGAAATGAGGAAAAATATTACTAAAAAATTTCTTAGTTCAAGAAGTAAAATTTGATTGATTATTGATGAATCAACCACTCTGAGCCAGAAGAATACACATAGTTTATATTCGCTGCTGCATTGCAGGCAGTGGTATGGATTTGGCAAAGAATCTCTTTTTGGATTTGATTGAACTGAACAAAACAACAGCAGGAGGAATATTTGATGCTCTAATGCAATGCCTTCAACATTATGGAATGACAGAAGAATATCTAAGTAAATACTTAATTTCTGTTGCTTGTGATGGTGCTGCTGTAATGTTAGGTCGCAAAAATGGAGTAAAAAAATTTCTTACTGAAATTGCTTACTTAAAATTGCTTACTTAACCGTTTCCTTTTGTGATAGTGTGGCATTGTGATAATCACAGACTAGAGTTATCAGTGGGTGATGCAGTGAAGGCAGTTTCCGGTATAAATAGATTCTAGTCATTCATTTATAAACTTTATTGTGTGTACCACGCTTCTCCAACAATAGCAGGGAGTTGTGTTTACATGCCGAGTAATTGGATGTGGAAATGCTGAAAATTGGACAAATTTTAAGTACCAGATGGGTTGCATCAAGTTTTAGAGCAGTTAAAGCAGTTTGGGAAAACTTTGAACCGCTTGTGCGGCATTTTGAATATGCAATGCAGGATGCAACGAGAGATAAAACCGATCAGTGTATGTATGACGGGCTAAGAAAAAAAATCACTTCAACCAAATTTCTCACAGATCTTGGATTGATGTGTGACGTTCTTCAAGAGTTGTCAGAACTAATTCTACATCTGCAGGAACGCGATATCTCTTTGTATTAAGCAACTGAAAAAATTAAAAGACTGGTACAAGTGGTTCATGGGATAAAAGATAACCATGGAGACTATTACCTGCGTGGTTCTGCTGCTGCCAAAAAACTCTTTTCATGGAGTTATTCTCCATTGGAAAGACTCGAAGAAGGATCCTCCTATTGATCCTGTTGCCTTATATGAAAAAATGAAGGAGTCAATTGCAAAAAGGCTACTTGATGGCAGTGATGCAGAATTTGCAAATTGGTCTCGTGTCATTGACCAAAATAACTGGCCTGAAAAAGGCAACTTAGGGGGGCCTACAAATTACATTTGGCGAAAAGGAAATCAAAAAGTTATCGCACAGACTGCAATTGAACGAAAGAGATATGATTCATGCATATCGTGAGTATATTCAGGAAAAGAGATGTTCACATAAGCTGCTCCCGCTATTACACGCTCTTAATACTATTCCAATTTCGTCAAGCGAATGTGAGCGCGGGTTTTCACAGATGAATCTCATCATCACCCCAATAAGAGCTTCTTTGATGACAATAACAGTTTTGAACCTTTTATTTATCCGATTAGCTGGACCACCTCTTATTCGCTTTGATCCTTCCAAGTATGTGGATTCTTGGTTAATTCTCAAGGGCAACATTCAGCCATTGACACAAAAAGCTTGAAAAGGAAGAGGGAAGATACATCAGATCAGGATTCTATAAAATTGTGGAATTATATGTGAACATTTGTTGAATACAATTTTTTAAAAACTTCCCATTGTTATCGGTTTTCGTAAATAACGCTACTTTAAATATTATTCAGATTTAACGAGGGTGCTTGTACCACTGTTATGTATACATAACACACCTCAGCGCCAAGAGAGTTCCCCACCTTTTTTCACAGACTTTCAGCACTGTATATATATATATATATATATATATATATATATATATAAGGGCTGGTAACGATTAAAAACTTTCTTGTTCGATTAATTGGAATTTTTTAAAATCAATTAATTGATTAAAATAATTACATATAGCTTTTTGCTGACCTCCTTGTATTGCAACTCTGCATAGACCCTATTGTCTACTTTTCCGTCTGCAGTTAGATTAAGAACAAAATAAAAGTGCTTGCTCATCTCTCCCCTTAAATGCTTAACTGCAGCATTGCTTTCACTACTCGACATTGTTGTCTGAACTAAATATAAACATAGAAAGCTAAGTAGGTATTCACGTAAATAAGCTACAAAAATATTAAAATTTAATCGAAAAATTAATCGATTAATTAATCGTTAATATCTGCAGCCCTTTATGTATGTATATATATATATATATATATATATATATATATAATTGACAACCTATTAATCTCGAATGAAAGGTCTGTGAATAAATAATTATCATAGCAACTCAAAAATAAAGCGTCACTTTGATTGGCAAAGTTTTAATTCAAATTACTGTTTCAATTTCAGCTACAGTAAATTATGAAACTACAAAGCCAGGATCCCTATATGGACTGAGGCTTCTTCTCTATTTCAATCAGTCAGACAGTCTTGTTACCATATCACCAATCTCTGGATTTAGGGTAAATCTTATTAAAATCTGTACAAATGAACCAATTGCAACTTAAATTTTATACAGGGTACAGCAAAGGAAAAACACTGAAAACATCTGGTATAGGTGAAGCACTTAATACAGTTGACAAGCAACATTCCCTCTAAGCGAGAGGTAGCAATGCACGCTGCTCTAGCGGCATTGTGCATATATATATATATATATATATATATATATATATATATATATATATAATCATGAATAATTCAAATATTCCTATTATTAGCAGTCAAAATTAAATATGACGATCAATCAGCTACATACTTTTAATAATTTTAATATAATAGATGCCAGCATGGTAGCACCGTGAAAGTTGTATATGGTGCCTATGTGGCATCACTAGCCGTTTAGCATGGGACGTTCCTTGAGGCAGCAGATTTTTCCATAATCAAAGTTTGCTTGATTCCGAATTGCCATGTGTCAAAAGCTACTCATATCTACAACTGACAGTATTGATTGACATGGCCAAGAAAACATTGTCTATGAAAATTTTCACTTGCTCACCTTTACTCAGTTGGCCATCATTCGCTTTGAATGATAATCTGATTTGCGCCCCTTTGATTTTAACCTTTCTCGACCTTTGGTCGGGAGAAAGGTTCATCGCTTAATTCATCGCTTCTCGACCAAAGCGATGAATGGAATGAAACATCTCTATTCAAGTTCCATTTTTGATCACGATTTACAAAAGTTTGAACTTTAACGGATTATGCCACAGAGTTTCAAACTGTGTTATGCTAGGCTGATTATTTAGCTATTCTTCATCTGCTGCGCTGGGAAGAAAGTAGCTGCGCGGGGATGCTGGATCAGCTGCTCGCGCACACGTGCAGCTTAGAGGGAACGTTGGTGACAAGTATATATTATGTGAAGAATCTGGTCTATGCTTGTACAGTTTGCAATAGGGGCGGTATTTGCTTTCTAAATTTGTCCGTTGATGTCATGAGGTGAGGCATCAAAGCTATCTTTGATATATTCTGAGATTGAACTTTCATATATTCAGTGTTAAGATGTTGATGCATTCAGCGAACAAACTTTAGTAAGTTCAGTAACAGAGCTTCATAATGGCCCTGCATCCTTTTATATAAGGCAAAGCAGAGGACTCTGGAGGTTATTCGGTGCTTACTGTATTTGCACAATTATTACCCATGCACATATGTAACCCACATACATGTATAACCCACAGAAAATACGAATTATGTTCCAACACACGGCATAAGCCGAACACGCATATAACCCACATGTACTAGTCTTCAGATATTTGAAGGTTTTGACATTATGATGCACTGTAATACCATGTTTCCTTCCGAAGTTTGCACCCAAATTCATTAAAATATTTATAAAATTATTTTTCCTATCTATTTTTGGCAATAAACCGCTAACTGGGATAAATTTGTAAAAGTCTCAATACACTGGAATTATTTGTACCAAAATGCAGGATTGCTAGTGATGAGAGGGATCACAACAGTGCTCATCTAGTCGACAGCCATTGTTTATATCGAATCTGCCACACATTTATGCGCTTGTAAACATCTAATGTACAAGCGCATTATAAATAGCTAGTGTATGTATGTATATTGCACGGAAAAGAAATTTTTGTCAATGGCTGTATTGTTTACGACATAAAATATATCTTAGCTAATCCCACCATACCAAAACTACTATTCAACTCAAAAATAATATATCTTCTATCTACTATCTATTTATGCGAAGAAAATAGCTCACCTTTATTGTTATTGTTCATGACAATTTATATAGCGCCGTAACAGAGCAAGGGCCAAAGTCAAGGGTGCTTTACAAGGAACGTGGTAACGAGATATTAAATAAATACGTGTTTAGTTTGCTCGCAAACTCTCCTTTCACTGATTCAGAAACTGTGAAGGAAAGACTACTGCAATACATTCAGCTCAGCAGAATCTAAATTTTAGGAACTGAAGTTTTTGAATCTTTGATTGAAATCATAAAGCAAGTAAGACATTTTGTCACTTGCAATTGACAAATCTACAGACAATACAGATATAGCTCAGATATGTTTATATGCCCGTTTTTAGATGTAAAGTGTTTCCGAGAAGAACTGCTAGTTTTAACAGCATTGGATAATTTCATAACTGGAGAAGTTATTTCTGATAAAATTACGCTATTTTACATGGAAAATAGACTTTATTTGAACAAAATTTATCGGCAACGGACGGTGTTCCATCAATGTTAGATAAGCACCAAGGTGTGACAACCCAACTATCTGCAGTGGCACCTCAGATGCAGTTTCTGCATTGTCTTATCCGTCAAACGCATTTATTTAAGCTCAGTTACGAGTAATTAGTTGTCAAAGCACCCTTGTTTTGTGCCATTCGCTCACCTACGGCGCTATAGCAAATTGTCTGACAATAATAATAATAAAGTGTTCTGTGCAGCAAACTGAGCGATGAGATGGCCCGTGGTGATTCTCATTCTAAACATTTTGACCCGCAAGTAAATATAATTCAATAATCCTGTTGTAGAATTTATTATCTTGAAAACTGTCACTAGATATTATGCTTTTGGTGTGGAAATATTTGGCCTGGCTGACTGCTCACACAAGATATAGGAATAGATGTATTTAGACCCGTGTTGTACAAACATGGTCCATCGAACCAAGAGCGCCTGCAGAAATCTCCAGGGGGACCACATAAGATTTTTCAAAAATGCCTGTACTACGAGTCCGCATAAACCTGTGTACCAGATATTAGTGTTCAGTAGGCCTAGTAGGTCAGACAATTATCAACCAATTATGAGTCAAGACTCAAGTAAGATGAGAAAAGTAAAAATATCAGCGAATTACATTTGCTGGAACATTCGCTGTTATCTATGGAAAGGATTATAAATCAATTCGTCACATGTGAAAGTAATTTGGAACCAAAAGCTGAAAAAATTGATAGATAAACGAAAAGTCATTTATAGAAATCGATTTGAAGAAAAGGAACTCTTCAGTTTGCAGGATCAATATCCCATGCTCACTACGAAAGCGATTAAATTGTTGTTACCATTTGGGAGTGCATACCTTTGCAAGCAAAGCTTTTCAACATTGACTGAAATGAAATCAAAGAAGTGCGATAGACTACCTATAATCTACGAAGATATGAGTGTGATCTTGTCAGCCAGTGTACCTTGCTGGAACTTTGTTGTCACAAAGAGGTCCACGTTTCACATTAGCTACGATGCTGCTACGTAGCTAACATCTCAATAATGCTGTTTTGCTTTTGTTATAGGCCTACGTAACTTTAATTTTAAAAGTTTATCAGTTAAACTTTATTTATGACGGGGTCTGCAAGGAAATAACTTTGGGTTTCGGGGGTCCGTGGCGAACTAACTTTGGAAGTTTGGACAACATTGATTTAGACTTTTAGGCCCATTGAAAAGTTTTATTTTCAGGTGGCTTTACATGACAGACGAGAACTTCCAATAATGGTCATGATGGGATTTAGAGTTTCACCAGGAAAATCAACTTCAATATTTTTCTCTTTCAGGAACGTAAGACAACACACTGCATCAATTTATGGTCGAATACATATTTTTTCAAAATCAGTGGCTGAAGATGGTGAAAAGCAAGAAATTAAATCAAAGTGTGGGCATAAAATATTATAAATAAAATATTATAATGTAGCGAAATTGATAATAGAAAGCCTGAGATCCAATAATAAAATATAAGAAGATAGTTTATAAGGTAATAGCTAGGTGGCGCTGATGGCCAGTTAGGTAGTTAGAAAAAGGAATAAATTAATAATAATAATAATAATAATAATAATAATAATAATAATAATAATAAAGAACCTATAGTAATAATAACTATATAATAAATAAGTAAAAGGCCTAGGGAGGTTAAGCCTAGAATATCCAGGAGAGGGCGCTAGGTATTAAGTTATAGTTCGATAGATAGTTGTAGTTTAGCACACCTCTTTAAAGGTAGTATCAGAGTCCTATAAATAGAGGCCCCTTAGATGGCCAAGGGGCTGGTACACTGAGTTTTGACTTGGAATGCCGAATAGGTGGGGGTACCTTCGAGGTACTACATTTCCGCTAGGGAAGTATCAATCCACCGCGGAAGTGGTTCCCAAGAGGCAGGGTTGTGCCCCGTCAAAAGATAAGACCGCAGCGCGTTAGGAGAGGGAAGGAGCCCATAGAAGGCCTGGTAGATCCCTAGGTAGTACCTGAGGTAATACCTGAAGTAAGAGACAGAGAGGTAGTACCTGAAGTGGAAGAAGAGCGAGGTAGTACCTGACAGAAGAGCGAGGTAGTACCTGAGAGAGCAAGAAGAGCGAGGTGGTACCTGAGAGAGATATCGAGGTAGTACCTGCGCCAAGATATTGAGGTAATACATGAGAGGTAGAGAGATAGATAGATAGAGAGAAGGAATCAGCCATATAATAATAAAACCTTAGCCAAAAAGCTAAGTCGAATACCCACCCGACCTAATTGAGAGAAAGAAAATCCTGTTAGCGGCCGACGTCAGTCATCCTGGTAGATTAGCAATAAAGTCGGTTCGCAATAATAACCTTGATATATTCTGTTCAAAATATTCTGATTGAAAAAATATGCCAGTCAAACAAATACTTTGGGTGAATTTTGTCAGGGTATCATGACAGAAAAGCACGTTAACAATTTTACCTGGTTAAAAGTACATGTAAAGATAAATTTTCCACAAGTTTTTGCAACTTTCTACAAATTTGTTCTGTATCTCACTATGTCCTTAGCTTTTAAGTTACAGCAAAAGCACAGAATTCTGAAAATTTGAAAACAAAAAGGGATACTTTGTTGAAAGAGTGGCATTGTGTAAAGATGGTAATACGACTAATATGAATATGATTCATCATATAATATTTAATACTATATGGCAGTTGGCAGAGAGCAATTATGATGATGATGATGATGATGATGATGATGATGATGATGATAATATTTAATGCTTATTCCAGGTGTCATTGTTGCCTCAGCCTTATGGAGATTGTGAACCACGGTCAAACTATACTTACATGGAATGCACAAATCAATGCATAGCCAAGTTTGTTCTTGATAAGTGCAAATGCGTTCCTCCTCAGGATAAAGAACACCGTGAGACAATCTTTTTACTTACGTGTGTACAGTATGACTAGATACTATTCAGTGTTGGGTAGGGGTTAACTCAAGTGAGGTTAAATTCACGAATTAAATCATATGTAGTGAATTGTGGGTTTGAGTTAACTCTTTTCAACTAATGTGAATTTGGAGTTTGAATTAACTCATTATTTATGTGATTTTGAGTTATAAATGTCCAACTTTAAGCTCGCAAATTAAACTCGTTTGCAAAATGATAAGCCATCTCACCGAAATAATAAAGACAGTCATCTATAACTATGCAACAGCAGGTATATAGTCAGTGAATAATCAGAGTTAAAGGGGTATAATTAGTCACTGGATCGACAATAATCTTATTCAGTAGCACTGTCAGGTATACATTTGATAGGTAGCCACACATCTGACAAAATTGCTGAGGCTGTCACTCACTACAGCCTATCAGTTGAGTCTACACAAATATTTTGATTGAAGTTTCAAAACTGACACACACCAGTCTGATGGTGATAGAAATTTTTGGAAAGAATTTGAGGTTTTTCAGGAACATGAAGAAGATGAAGTAGAGTTTATTAGCATCGACTCTATTATTAAAAAAAGACAATGTGACAATGACAATGTGACAATGTTCAGGATTAAGAAGAGAATGTTTAGAGTGCTTCCGAAACAACAGAGATGTTGTTCACCTGCCCTCATTAGGCTATTATTGCTTCATCTGATGCTGATAAAGCAAAGTCAACTCCATCGTACAGCAGACAGTAAAATTCAGTGATGGGTAAATGTTTCTGAATTCTATTCTGAATAGTGTGCATAGGAGCTCCAAAGCTGCTGATGTAGTCAAGCACATCTGCAGTGATGTGGGAAAAGGCATGTTATTTCCATGCCCAACGAGATGGAATTCTATGTTTGATTCTGTTTGCCAAATATTGGAGTTGAAGGAAAATTAAATGACATTTGTTCAGCATTGGAACTCCCTAAACTCAAGTCGACTGATATTGATTTTTTTGAACGAATATATCTGTCTGTTTGCAGCCACTAGCATCAACTCTTGATACACCTCAACATCAAAATTAATGCTTCTATTGTATGCTTATGGGGCTGGCTGGCTGTCCATTAATTGTCAACAATTTTTGGAAAATTTTTGACTCCCTCCTCTTGTCAACAACAGTCAAACTTTCAGTGACCTCCTATAATTACCGGCATGTCAAAAACTTTTAACCTCTCCTCCTATAGAACAGTGACAAGTTCCCATAAAAAGTTTAGAAGGGTTATTATTTTGCAGTGAAGATCCAATTTTTCCCTGTTTGCTCAACAAGTGTCAAAATGTGGTGTGGTAATGACCTTTTTTGGCTTGTTGGGCTTTTTTCTGTTGTAACAAATAGTATTCCATGAAATTTCCTATTTTTTATTATTTGTAAAAAATGAAATTCACAGGGGTCTCAAACTCAAATTGCTCCGGGGGCCGCATGAAGACTTGCACAGTAACCCGAGGGCCGCAACGCCCGAATTTTTTCACAATAATAAAGTCCAGGGCTTTTTTTCAGTGGGAACTCACGGGAACTGCGTTCCCACACCTTTTTTGCCAGATTGTATATATAATTATGGATAAGTTATAATGCGTTTAGGAACGTACAGGTACGGCGTTCCCACACCTGTTTTGTTGTTGAGCAAAAAAAGATGAGTTCCCAAACCTTTTTTCCTAGAAAAAAAGCCCTGATAAAGTCTATAAAAAACAATGAAATAAGAACATGGTCATAGTGTTTTACAAATATTATATATTTCATACATTAGAGCCATATTATTTAATTTGCAGGTCACAGGATCCTCCTACAACGCTTATTAAGCAGCATATTTCAGTAAGTTTTTGTTCTGGCTACTTAGCTGGCATCGTTTTGCATCAACAAGAGCCTCTATATTAGGGTCGAATTTACGAGATGAAGCCAATCTTAGTGTTACTTGAAAATGTTCATCACTGAGCCGTGACCTGCGAACAGATTTGTTAACCTTCATGGAAGATAAGAATTGCTCACATACATATGTACTTCCAAACATTGCAAAAATCCTTGCAGCAACGGAGCAGCTTCTGAAACCTTTTTCGTGAAAGAAAGGTGTAGAATTCTGGAATCTTCGACATATTTTTGCTTCAAGATGGTATCACACGGAAGTTGTACCAACACCATTTGCAATTCCTATGCAACAGTTTCAACTTCGACAGCAAATGGCATTGAAAATAGTTGAAATTGTGGCTCCAGTAACTTAAAGTCCTCAAATCTCAAATCGAACTGTTGTAATAAGTCAAACAACAAAGCTGTAACTCTTTCAGGCATTTATTTGTAACTTCTCCACAGTGCATTCTTTCATAGTGTCGACGCACACTATACCCCTTTGGAACAGCTATTGTTTGTTGGGATATGAGACATTGAATTTTATAGCTGACCTTGGACACAAAATATAACTCCTCCCACTTCACTTGAAAAACTCTTTTCTTCTCTGATTTTCTTTTTTTAGAAACAGAAGACATTTATACGGGCTTTTTATTTTTAGTACAAAATGTCACTAAATCGACTTTTTACTCTACATTAACTCCTTCGCCTCGATCCCTCTGTGCGTATTTTCCTATGTACCCTGAGCTCCTGGAGAAAATTAGTGGGTTGTTCTCTAGCAAGGTGTGCAAGCGGTCGCTCTAGCCCCTTCTGAATGGGTGCAACAAATGACACATTCCAGGCAACAATAATTGGTTCTTGCGCCGAGACGGGGAACAATGGCGGTGGCAGGTGGGCGGTCAAGTCAGCTATGCATGGAAGCTATTGAATGGCGTGCCCCTATTACTGACACATTCTTCTGTCCAATGGATTGCTCATCGCGTTTCCGCGATCAATGAATGGTCGACAGGTGTTCGTTCTGCGTTTTGGGATTTTAAACAAATTTGCCGTCTGTAATTTGTACATATTTCTCTCGACGCCTTTTGACGTTCATGCCATCTTAACTATAATAAATTCTTGCTTACAGTAGGGGGCCTACTTAATTATTCGTAGCCTTTAGAACCTAGTGATTATTATTATTATTAATTCTGACAATTTCATATAGCGAAGGCTAAAGTCAAGAGCGCTTTACATGTGTCCCTAATAGGAGATGTTAAATAAATTTAGGTTCCTAGTGAACAGTTGAGATGTCGCCCTGGTCACGTCCGCTGGCAGTGAGTTCCAAAGCAAAGGGTTGCCCCTCGAAACAGACCGATCCCCAAATTTTGCTGCCGTAGACGGGAGTGGAACCACCAATTGAGAACGGCTGCTTGATCGAAGCTGAGAGCGCCGATCAGACGACTTAGGCTTGCAGACAAGAGCCGTTAAGTACTCGGGGCAGAAAGGGTCATTTAACGCCCTAAATGTAAACCAGCAACGTTTAAAGGCTATACGCTCCGGAATCCGGAGCCAGTGAAGTTTGTCTCGTAATAGCGGTGTCACATGCTCATTCCACCTAGCGCCGAAGATCAGACGTGCTGAAACATTTAGCACCATCTGAAGACGGTTTAGCTGGCTGACAGGAAGTCCGAGTAAGATACTGTTACAATAATCCACTCGTGATAGAATGAGGAATCGAACCAGATTAATCACGTTCGGTAATGGCAGGTAGCGGCGAATCTCCCGGATCCTGCGTAACTGATAGTAACAGGTGCGAGTCACATCATTTAAGTGACTGACAAACGAAAGTGACTCATCCAAAAGAACGCCTATGGAAGACGTAGTTCGGTACAAAATTCTACACATATTTCCGGTTCTCTAGCGGAGGCGATCGCTTTGTTTAACCCCATCGACTCGCAAGGCCGGTTTTGAGGCTTTGTCGTCTTTTCCCATATTTCGTAAGGCCCTTTTTGGGGCCCCATTGTGTATCTGGAGAACATAAATAAAATGCCCTGGCGGGCCGCATGCCGCGTGTTTGAGACCCCTGTTCTAAATGTTTTGTACTTAAAATCACTATTTTGATCAATACCTATATTTTCCCCCTAATGTATAGTTGTCTACTTTTTTCTGGTAGTTACACACTGTTGATATGGTATTATGCTATTAAAATTCGTTATAGACGAAAATAATAAAGTGATGTTACATATAGCACTAACAGGCGTGCAATGTCAGCTGTCGGTGTTAAGATGTTGCTAAGTAAACAAGATAATATCATTATGGCTTTGCCACATCGCCTACATTGTTGCAGAATGTTCGAGTGATATCTAGTTCCTTCTGGAACCTTCTACTAATCTGTGCGGTTAGTATAATATATAAGCATTAAGCAGTCTTCTTTGACAGTGGGTTCGTATCAGTGATACAATCGTGATATGAACGAGATATAAAGTCAGTGGTTAGGACAGTGAGATACACGCATAATGGACGAATAGAACGTTAGTAAAAATCGTACGTACTTGTACAACAATATAATGAGTAGTGTAAAGACAAGGTCAGCTTCTAGCCATAGTGTCTTTGGTAGTCCATTGTCAGAACTTCCCTTGACTGAGCTTCCAACTCGTTCGCAATTTGGACGTTACTTTCTGTCTCTGAAGGAGAGCAAGTACACAAATAAATAAGACATTGTTCCCCAAATTTCTCAGACACTGATAGACATGTGGACTCGTGCTAGAATTCTGTCACAACCAACGAAGAACGTCAAGCTCAAAGTGTCCCGATTAATGGATGAAGCAGCACAAGCATCAAAGCAAGGCAGGGAGGTGGTAAAGACAGTAAATTTCATGGAAACTCTACATCAACTGTTTTACATTGCTGCCTGCCAATGCGAATACTTTGGTACATGCAAATGTGACAGTGATATGAAAGTCCCACAGCGAGAGCGTCAGTTTTTGATGGACCAGAGAACCACTCGAAAAATGCAAATCGGTACAATTGGTAGAAAGGTGACAGCAGTTATGAAAAGAAAACAATCAAGGGAAGATTGGATGAAAGAAAGAGAAGCTGAAGAAAGCAGAAGGAAGATGGCAAGTGAGGACATAGTTTCAAGTGCAGAAGTGCTTGCAATAAGAGTCAGATTCGGATTCCTGCAGGTCCAGTGCAAAAGAAGCAGATGATTTGTCTGATGATGCTGATGATGATGACTGGACTGAAGCTTTCCAACAACAAGACAGGAATATGGTATCAGTACCAACCGTTGCTTTGGAAGCAGACCGCTATGGAGTGTCAAACAGGGCAGCTGCGGCCATCAGCATGGCAAAATTGGTGGACTATGGCATTATTAGTTTTAAAGACCAGATCAATGTTTTCGATCATCACAAAGTATGGAGGACTAAACAACAGTTGAGAGGGGCTATCAATACAACTACTATCAACAATGAATAGGAAATCATGGCAGTATTTTTGATGGGCGAAAAGACAAGACACTGGTGAGAGAGAAAAAAGGAGACAAGTGGTATATTATGAAGAAAAATGAAGAACACGTCGTACTGACTGGTGAACCCGGAACTTTCTATCTATGCCACTTAACACTGGAATGAGGCACAGGTTCTGCTATTGCTGATAGCATTCACAGTACAATGTAAGAAATGGGAATTACAAACAAGATCATGGCAGTTGGAGCCGATAGCACAACTAGTAACACCGGGCACCGCGGTGGGGCAATACATCTGCTAGAGCTTCACACTGGTCGGCCTCTGCAGTGGTTCAATTGCTCTTTCCACTTGAACGAGCTTCCATTCCGACACCTGTGCAAGGCAGTTATTGGTCCAACTGAAGGACTCACACTATTGAAAGGACCATTTGGAAATGCATTGGCTACTTGTGCATCATTGCCACTTTCTGCAGAAAGATTTCAACTCATTGCCGATGGTGATCCTCTTCCAAAAATCGACATAAGCGAACTTACCAGTATTACGTAATGACCAAGCCTACCTGTAGAAAATGATCACAGCTATTAGAAGTTGGAGCATCAGTGATGATTTACTGCAGGAAAAACCTGGGTCCATATCTATGGCCAGATGGCTCACAACTCCTAGTATAATATGTTGGCTGTATGTGGCAACAGTGCAATTAAGTAACCAACTGTATTCCCTGACACACTTCATTGTCTGCAGCTAAGGGCCAACTGGGTCTAGCAGAAAGTTTCGCCCAAAAAGCACTGACGGACCAAAGCACTTGCTTCAACAAATTAAGCAGCAGTCTGTTATTATCTGCCTCCAGAAATATAACATGGCCTGTATTGGAACGAAACTCATATTGGGCTCATCAGGAAAATGTCCTTCTGTCGATGCTTGGAGATGACGATGCAGTCAATAGGAAGGCAGTAGTGGACATAATAAAGACCATTCGCCAAGCAGCTGGTGGAACTCAACAGCAAATCAGAGAATTTTTACCTCCCAAAATTAAGGAGATGCTCAAACGTTGCAAGACTTACGGTACTGCCCTCAATGGAGGAACTCACACTGGAACCACCTCTCACAAAACACTTCTCGGATGAAAAAACTCCTGCAGCTTGTCACTCAAACCTTCATCAGTAATATAACTTGCCACTCTCAGGGAGTCAAACGATGTGTCAGGACAGTGAGTGAGGCATCAAAATCAGTCTATGGCATGGATGCAAGAGATGGTTACATTCGAGCAGTCATCAACTCAAGACACTATATGCCGTCATTTGAGACTAAGCAAGATTTTCATTTACCACAGACTAGAAACGAAAACCTGTCCCTGTAGTGTTTCTATTGTTGAACAGTGCAAATATTATTAGAAAGTGATCTTGTCTTGCAGTTATTGAATATAGAACTTCTGACAAAATGGAAACATTTAAATTTAAAGAAAAACACGATTTTTGCATTTTTTGGGCAGAAAAAGGTGTTCTGCTCAATTCAGATTTCTTTGCTATACATTTTGTTAAATTAGCAAAGGTGACCGTACAAACCCCCAAATGTGCCTGTTGATCTGTTGCAATTAATTGGATGATGCTACACCCTACTGGGTTTTTTCTCAAGGTATAACAAGAATTCAAAGTTAATTGAATGACATTCCTTAACTCAGTTTCAGGCACTCCATGCAGAAGCAGAGATATGCTCTGCATCAGGAATATGGGTGAACAGTATTTCGCTTCTGGAGCAGCTCGTCAATGCATCTGCCCACTTCAGTGCAACCAGCGCTTGTATCCTTACTCGCTTTCTCAAAGCTCTTTCTCACAACTTTACACCAACCATACTTCAAAGCTTCCCAACCTTAAAGGAAAAAACATCAACATGGCAAAAATAAACCATGAAGTCACATTCCTAGACATAAGCTTCTCCACACTCAATTACATCAACATACAATCAAAACCAGGCTACAGTGCTTTCGACCTCTTCTGCCAAATTGGTGGTACATTTGGATTGATCCTTGGAGCTACAATTCTTACTACCTGTGAGATTCTTCAAGCACTTGTACCCGTTTCTGTACAGCTGGCAAAGGTATGCAGTGGATATTTGGCCACAATGGGCCAGAAATCCTAATCAAAGTTTCATCAGCTGATAATGTCTAAATGTAGACATAACTGACTATTGGATTCTATAAGCAGTCTCACAAATTCTGAAGATTTTCTAATGTTGATGTGCATTCTCATTTTCTAAAGTGATTACTTGTGAAGTCTTTTCTGTTCACATCTTAACTGATAATTAACTTTTGATAGTGATAGTAGTGTTTCAATAGTGTTTAGATAGTAAAAACTTTTAAAAGAATACAAGTTAGTAACTGGTGTTGTGTCCTCATGATAAAATATTACCTGAAAATAATAAACCTAATATTTGTTGCAAACCAATGTTGCATTCATAAAATCTATTAAAAGCCTGAAATTATGCTTTACTAAATCAAGACTATTGGACGAAAGTGGTTAGAGTCACCATAAAGTTGTGCTCTTGTTCTACCATGTATCCAATATAAGAGGTTCTCATCAGAAGATCATTATCACTGAGGCAAAAGCAATATTCATTTTGATTAGCTTGTAACTGTGTGCTTAGTTGTAAAATATACTGCGTTTTGAGGTGCTGAAGGACATCAGTACATAAGAAGACAAAGCTTTGTAATGTCTTCTTCAATTTCCATTTACTTATTTTACCAAAACTCAAAACTGTCTTTCTAACGATGGGCGTGATTACCGTATTATCTCGGTTATAATACGCACTTTATTTTTTTTAAACTGCTAAAAAGTCTGGATGCGCATTATGCATAGGAATAATATTAATTCACTCTTTAGTCAAACGCAGAAGCAATACTGTAGTACATTCCCGTTATTGTTAGGTATGTAGTATTAAGTATACCGTATTTTTGTGCATATAAGACGCACCTGCGTAAAAGATGCGGGTTTTGATGATTTGTGTTCAAAATATTATGGATAATGCACACCCATATATATAAGATGTTAGAGATGAGTATTGACATCAGGGCTAAAGACTAAAATATCGTCCAGGTAGCATAGAACAGATTGATAAGTCATGCCCTTGAAAACGTGGGCCATCATGCTCATGAATGAAGCAGGTGCGTTACATAAGCCAAAAGGTAATCGCAAAAATTGGTACTGACCAGAATGTGTCACGAATGTTGTTTTCTCTTTTGTACTTGGGTCTAATGGAATTTGCTCATACCCTTTTCTGTAAATCAAGGACACTAAAATTTGTAGGCTTCTAAACGTTTTGTGTGGATATATGAGAGCTCCCACAGAGGATCACCACAGCGATTACGACTTACCTTGGCCGCCGCCCTCTGGCTGGGCGCAGCCGACCTTCAAGCACTTGGACTCGGCGTTGATCCGATTTCAATGTTGACCTGGCACAGTTATGCATTTAAAAAACCTGTAAATCCCTAAATTTTCCATGTCGACTTATACGCGGGTCATAGCAAAATTCTTAAATTTTGGCAATTCTGATTATTAGTAAAGACAGATATACTGAATCTTACTATGTAATTTAATTCTAAACATTGTCAGTTGAGCTAAAGTAGTGTAGCCGGACAATACATGCAATTCATTTTTTTCAATTCAATTCACCTCTTCATAAGGGGCCGTCCATAAATGACGCCACGCGATTTTGGCAGTTTTTCCCTCCCCTCGTCACAAGTCGTCGCAAAATGTCAGACACCAACGCTTTAACACCCCAAACCCCCATCCTTTTGATGTCAAAATTACTGTAATATTTCAATTCTCATATATCTTAAATGAAGCGGGTATTGCAATGAATTCGTTTGAAAGTACTCATTATAATTATTACAGAGCAAGCGAATTTCTGAAATGTTTTCAAATTCTTTTTAAAAAATGAATTATAAGTGCAAAATACGTCAACTTTGTGGTAACATAGCATTGCGGTATTAATAACAATTTAGTATTATGTGACGTCACATTTCTGGAACCCCCGTCGTCACACATCACAAATGTTTGAACCCCCCCCCCCTAAGTGCGTAACGTCATTTATGGAGGTCCCTAATCTGTTGCTTCACATTCATGAACGAACCAACGAACAAACCAAATAACGAAATAATAATAGTAATAATAATAATAATAATAATAATAATAATAATAATAATAACAATAATAATGTGATTTAAGTTAAAGTGGTTTAGGGAGCTAAGTATCCGCGACGAGGTAGGAAGGTAGTGTCGTATCTCGCTGATACGTCTCAGGTGGAAGTAGCAGATCCTGGCCACTGCGCCGATGTGGCGATCAAACGTCAGCGCCCCGTCCAAAAGGACTCCTAGGAGGCGGGCCTCTGTGGAGGGGGCGACAGACAAACCGTCGATCAGCAGTGGCGAGGGCTTATTATTATTATTATTATTAGTAGTAGTAGTAGTAGTAGTAGTAGTAGTAGTAGTAGTAGTAGTAGTAGTAGTAGTAGTAGTAGTAGTAGTAGTAGTAGTAGTAGTAGTGAAACGATATCAGCCGCTAGGAGCAGCCTCCCCCGGGACATCAGCCGCTAGGAGCGCTGGCGGCGCAGTATATAGGCCGCCGCCGGACGGAACTCGGTCTTGTTCTCGTTCCGCCCTTGCCGTGACTGATTGTATCCTCGAGAGTAGTGTAGGAAGGGAACTCCTGACTGGATTATCGAAAACTCTAAAAGCCGGTTCGGAACGATACTCGTGAAACTTTTAGGTATTAGAATCGGACACAGGATTTAGCTGTACGGACAAGCAGGTCAGTGAGGTTTATTTTATGTTAATCTGAAGGATGTCGAATAAATGTGAAACCGTTTTCGGAACTGGCGTCTTCTATACTAGAGGTATAAGGCCCACGTGTTCGCGTTACTAACAGTCTCCGCCATCCGCTCGGAGCCGATCCCACGCGCCTATTATTTTGGGGGCGCCATCCTGGTGAGAAAAGGTATCAGAGGGACATATAGCAACGGTGTGACGCTCACATTCGTTCCACTGGAACCAGAATTTTGGGGTTTAGTTCGGGAACACGTTGGCCAGGTAAAAAGTTTTAGATCACACCGCGGGTGTACATGAAGGCGTGATCAGTACAATAGCTATATCGTCGAAATTTAGATATTTCGATCATTTCGGTTTCACCACGTGGTCCAACGGACACGCGGACCAGAAACCGCCATCTTGTTTGACAGTTGAAGCACGTGTTCGAATTAATACGTTGGTCGGTGGCTGTAGTGAGAGCAGCCCGCTACTGCATTGCGCTGTTATAGGAACGGAAATTGATTTTGTGTGTTTTTAGCGATTTTGTGATTCGTCTCCGTATATTTTGTGCAGTATCTATAGTGAGGGCAGCCAGGTATTACATTGCGTTGCATTGTGTTTATAGGAGGAAGGTAAGTGATTTTGTGATTTTGAGATTTGATGTTCAACTGTCTTCGTTACGATACATTATCGAGATACCGTAAAAGTCTCAGGTATAACGCGCGTACGGAAACAACGAAGATTTTAATTTTTATTTTGACCTCGAGGGAATAAGTTTGAATTCTACAGAGATATGGCCCAACGGACTGGATATATGACGGTGGACGAGGCAGACGACGACTCTGAAATTAGTTTTGATCAACAACTAATTTATCCTCGCCGGTTGAATAACGCGTCCCCCGCATCGTCGTATCGTTCGGCGAGCTATCGCGAATCAGACGTGGAGGAAAATTATTTGCACGTGCAAAGGCAGCAGCATCGAATAACCGCATTATCGCTTCGAGAGACGTTCAATCGAAGTTTAGATCGAACGGCGACGACCGAAATTCGAAATGTTCGAAACAGTGTAGTGCGCAAGATGAAATCGAACGTCACGCAGAAACGCAACGATCGAACGAACGCTTCGGAGACGCCTCCGACATACGTACGCGCGATAGAGTCGAAAACGTGCGCCACACGGCCGCATGTCCTGCCGACACACGGCGGTTAAGCGAATTTTCGATAGATAACGATCGCACGCGCGAGCGCGATCGAATCGTCGATACACGGTATGCGAGTGAACGGCATGAACGTTTACTGAATATGCAGACACTCGCGGAAATCGACGACGGCAGAATACAGAACGCGTTAGATCGATCTCGAATACCACTGGCGGCCGACGCCACCACTCGGACGAACGATAGAAATTATAACATCGCTACGCAAAGCGATACGCAGCAGCCTCGTGATTTGCCGATCGCTGCAGACACGCAGACATACAATCAGAACCGCGAACGCGAGATACCACGAAATGAACAAGTTTCATATCGAAACACGCGGTGTTTTGACGAACGATCCGTAAGTCTTGACGTAGCTCAAACTTGCGAGAGAATACACGAACGCGAAATACAGCGCCTTCATGGGCTCCGCTTGATCGAAAACGAACAGCGACAGTTCCGCGGACGTTCCGCGGGCTTCGGCGACGTTTTGTTAGACAATAGAGCGTCGAATCGCGAATTGCCGGATCAGTGGCAAGGGAATAATTGGGATTTTGGAAACGACGTAGCGAGCGACGCACGGCAACTCGACGTGCCGTTGAGGCATCGCGCCGACTCGAGAGTACAGTTCAGAGATTCTGATCGCGAACTGCAACGCGCTGCACGAAACACTTGCGAAAATTTAATCTGTCTCGACGACGCATACCCGCATAACGAAAATTTTGATTGCGACCTCCGTGCCAACGCGCGACAGGTTGGTGGACTCGATCGTGAAGCGCGACCACTCCGTGACAACCGCGTAAATACACAGGACAACTACATCGCTGACAGAAATGATGCAAGACGCCGAGAAACGTCTTCGCGGACACGGCCGACGAATGACGTTAGACCGACCTTGGACGACCACTGTTCACCGGCTAAGAACAGGAAACATAATATGAAGCCTGGTAAATTTGACGGGAACATGCCTTTAGAAACGTTTCTACGACAATTTGAAATTTGTGCTAAAAATAATGCATGGAATGACGACGAAAAATCAGACTATTTACAATGTGCACTTGTGGGTAATCCGGCTCAATTATTGTGGGAACAGGCTAACGGAAGTCAAATAAATTACGACAGTTTGGTCACGCGTTTACGTCAACGGTACGGCGTCGACGGTCAAGCAGCTTCGTTTCGATCGCAACTCAGCTGCCGCCGGCAGAGGGACAACGAATCGTTACAGGATTTATTTCACGATATTAAACGGCTGCTAGCGTGTGCGTTTCCTTCTGAAACGTCGACCGCGACCGAAACGATCGCTTGCGATTCGTTTATACAAGCGTTAAGCGATCGCGAGTTAGCGTTTAAAATAAAAGAGAAAGAACCGGGGACGGTTGACGAGGCCTTTAAAATTGCGGTACGCCTGCAGGCATACCAAGAAATGCGGGACGACGAGCGGGATCGTACACGGCCGTCTCGCAGTTCGGTCGATTTTCGATCAGAAGAGCAAGTAACCGAGTTCATGACCAGACAATTAAAAAAAATGTTTCAAATTCAAGACGACGAATCGCGTCAAAGGCAACGTTCGATCGACAAACGACCGGGGACTCCGACAGCCACGCCGTCGAGTACGCCGTTCTGGGGGAACGCCGATCCAACGGGCGGCGATTATCGTCACAAACGCCCGAATAGCGATCAGCACACGGCGGTCCGTTTTGAGGAGGTTGACACATGCGCGACGTACGATCGACCTGACTTCGCTTTGAAGTCTGACGATATTGGGCACCCGGCCCCGCACCGCGAAGACGATACCTGGTACGTTCCGGCGATGAACAGCGGTGCTCAACCGGGTGACACCAGAGGTCCGAACGATTTTACCGCGACACGACCGCCGCGCGGCGGCGGACGACGGCCGATGTCCGGAGGTCGACAGTACGATAGTAATCGACCGGAAGGCGGGCGACGCTGCTACAGCTGCGGCTCACCTTCTCACATACGACGGGACTGTCCGCGGGCCCGCGGCGGCCAGAGGTTCGTGAGCCGAATTAACAGTAGCACAACCGGGTGTACCGATGACGGCCGCAACGCGACCTCCTATTATTTGAGGACGGTGATCAACAATCACAGTCTTTTAGCTTTACTCGATAGCGGATGTGACGCTAACATCTTGCCTGCGCGATACGCCGAGGGGGTCAACCTCAGACCGACCAATAAAACTTTGCTCGTGGCCAACGGATCGAAAATGGACGTCGTCGGCGAATGTGTACTGACCGTCCGCATCGCGAATCGTTTATCCATAAGACTTAACTTCATCGTTTCGGAGACAGCCGCCGATGTCATGTTGGGTTCAGGTTTTCTCAATAGTCATGACATCATGATACATTTCGGCAGGGGTATTTTATATTACGGCCGTCGTCGCATCAATTTGACCAAAAAAAAGGGCGCTCATTGGGCTAGACGGATACAAGTGGTCGAGCCGGTGACCCTGCAACCCCTGTCGCAGAGCATTATACCATCAAAGATTTTGATCGGTAATTCAGCAGGTTTGAAAAAGGGGATTGGTTATTGGAGAATACTCAGATTCAACCTGGGGTCCATGTAGCCCGTTCCGTATACACCGGCTCCCACTCCGACTCTGGCGTCGAGATTGTAAACTTAAACAACCGAGCGATTGAATTGCGTGAAAATCAGATATTGGGCGAATTACACCCAGTGGAGGTGACGTTGACCACGGCTAAGACTGGGGGGAAAGATAACAAAGATTGGGGTACCCGGGTCGGGGAGATGACCAAGGATATCCCTGAGGACGTCCCGAATCCGACCAAGTGGAGGCTAAGAAATTTACTCCTAGAATACAAAGATGTTTTTTCACAAAATGAGTTTGATCTGGGTAGGTGTGCCATTTTTAAACACACTATCGATACAGGGGACGCAAAACCTGTGAGACAACCCCTCCGTCGTCACCCGCCACATTATCAAAGAATTATAGACGAACACGTCGACACGCTTCTGAAGCAGGGTGTCGTCGTGCCGGCCCAATCGGCCTGGGCCTCTAATGTGGTTCTGGTCAGAAAGAAAGACCAGACCATGCGATTCTGCGTCGACATGAGAGCAGTCAATTTAGTCACAAAGTTCGATACGTATCCGTTACCGCTAATCAACGAATCGTTAGATTCGCTAGCAGGGGCGGCCTGGTACAGTACCATCGACTTGGCGTCGGGATATTTTCAGATCGCGTTAGATGAAAAAGACTCGGAAAAAACAGCTTTTGTCACTCGTCGAGGAGTTTATAAATTTACTACCGCGGTCATGGGTCTAAAAAATTCCAGCATGACCACCCAAAGGAACATGGATATCATTCTTTCTGGTTTGAATTTCCTTTCTTGCCTCGTTTATTTGGACGACGTGATTATATTCTCGCAAGACCCGGAGTCTCATGTCGACCGATTGAGAGAGGTCTTCGACCGCCTCCGCGGCGCGAATTTAAAGATCAAACCGAGTAAATGTCGACTGATGCAGAAAGAAGTCGCCTTCCTGGGACACTGCGTTTCGGCGAAAGGCGTCTCGCCGGATCCGGATAAAGTGTCCAAGGTCAGAAATTGGCCGGTCCCGCGGAATTTGAAAGATGTTAGATCGTTTTTAGGCGGCGTCTCGTACTACCGGAAGTACATCCGAGGGTTCAGTGAGGTCGCTTTACCTCTTACGTCGCTAACGCGAAAAAACCGACCGTTCGCGTGGACGCCGGAATGCCAAGCCGCATTCGATGAATTGAAACTAGCTTTAATTTCGGCGCCGATTTTAGGTCTGCCACGCGACGAAGGACAGTACGTCCTTGACACCGATGCGAGTTCGGGCGCTATAGGAGCCGTACTTTCGCAGGTTCAAGATGGCGTCGAACGACCGATAGCATACGGGGGACGTACCTTGAACGTCCACGAAATGAAGTATTCAGTGACGCGAAAAGAACTGACAGCGGTCATACATTTCGCGAAACTGTATAAACCGTATCTTTTAGGCCGCCATTTCTTGATCCGAACCGACCACGCTGCCCTCTCGTGGCTTCTAACGACGAAGGAGCCACTTGAGGGACAGAACGCAAGATGGTTGGAATACTTGGGCCAATTTTCATTCGATATCGAGCACCGTGCGGGGATCAAACACGGTAATGCCGATTTCTTGTCACGCCCGCCGCTATCCGACCCCCCTGTGGGGACAGAGTCACCCCCAGAACCGACGGACGTCGCCCCCAACCAGTGCGTACTGGAACAGGTTTTGAGTGTATACGCGGTCACGAGAACCGCGGACATCGACACCGGGGATACCACATGGGGCTGCTCGCTGCAACGCGTGAGGGAGGCCCAGATGGCCGACCCCTTGATTCGGCGATTGAAACAGTGGGCGGTAGAGGGACCCCCCGATCTAGAGTCCCTGCTGGGGGAAGGTCGGGACACCAAGACTTGGTATTTTCAGCGGGAACAGATAGAACTCCGTGACGATTTAGTCTACCGTCGTCACCCGAGCGGTCTGTTGCAACTCGTCGTTCCACGTTCGCTGAAGACCGAATTTCTAAACCTCGCACACTCCGGAATTTCTGGCGGTCATTTGGGTGTGCGCCGCACGCGTTTCCAGGTCCGACGTCGCGCGTACTGGACCGGATGGTCCCGCGACGTCAAACGGTTTGTCGAAAGCTGCGAGCGGTGCCAACGTTATACCCGCCGACCGCTTCCGCACAACGCGGAAATGGTAAATATAAAAGTCGGCGAGCCGAACGAGTTCTGGTCAATCGATCTGACCGGCCCACATGTGACCAGCCGACATGGCTACCGTTACATATTTACAGCCATGGATTGCTTCACGCGGTACGTCGTGGCGATACCGTTGAAGAATCAGGAAGCGCTAACGGTCGCGCGCGCTTTCTTCGATAACGTCGTACTCCGATTCGGATGCCCGCTACAGGTGTTATCCGATAACGGCCGTAACGTCGCCGGAAATATGTTCGTGGAGCTTTGCAAGATGCTTGAAATTGATAAACTGCGAACAACGTCGTACCGCGGCCAGTCGAATCCGTATATAGAGGGCTGGCATAAATCGTTGAACAGCCTGATGGCGAAATGTCTCGACGGTTCGCACCGAGACTGGCCGGACCGACTCACTTTAGTGACGTCGGCATACAACGCGTCGATACACGACGTCACGCAACACACGCCCAATTTTCTGACGTACGGCCGCGAATTGCATATGCCTATCGATATTGTGTACGGAACGCCGGTCTCCGACAAATACGATGGTCCGAACGACTTCGTCAACGACCTCCACTCACGGCTCGAGGAGGCGTATGCCGTGGTACGCATTAATTGCGGCGTCGCTGCCGAACGCCGGCGGAACGCATATTTTCGCTCGGTACGGGACCCGAAACTCGCGGTCGGAGATCACGTGTGGTATTACGTACCGCGTCGACGTCCATCCCGATATTACAAGTGGGAAAGCTTGTATACCGGCCCGTACGAGATTATCGCACGCACCGGTCTGGTCAATTTCCGGATACGCCCCGTCTCAGGCAGGGGCGCCGAACAGGTCGTACATGCGGACAAGTTAAAGAAATGTCGCGCATGGGCCGAAACCGAGTCGTCCGACGCTACACCACCCGCTGTCAGTCAGCCGATGGTCGCCACTCCGTCGGAGACTCCGCGAGGACGACCGTCTCGGCAGACTAGGAGACCTGCCAGATTTGTTTAGTACTCGTCGTCGTCGTCGCGTACATCGCACACCCGTTACCTCCTTCGGGACTAGGGGTGGATAATTGTGTAATATGTACTGCTTTGTTCATAGAAATTAAGATGTCAGGAAGAGGGAGAGGCAAGAGACCAGACGCAGGACCAAAACTTCCGTGCCCTGTTGGATGGGGGTCCTGCGGCCGCTCATTCCAGTCATTGGCGGCGCTTCGCCAGCACGTGGTGGTAGTCCACCCTGACGGAAAGGATAGCGGTCGACCCACCTCAGTCGGCGGCACAAATCCCCCTCCTCTGCTACATTCCCCCCATCTGTGGCTTCAGACACAGTATCCTACGCACCAGACCGGGATAGTACCGACCTCGGATCAGCTACGAGGTCAGTTCGCACAAGGAGAAACGGCCAGGGCGTTCGCGGCACAGTCAGATGCCTCCAAGGAGCACCAGTTCCTACGTCTGGCGGACATGTACCGCGTTTGGGCGCCATACGCCGATCTGGACGACATGCTAGGCGCGGGTTTATCGATGTTCCCATGTATCCCGCGTCCGTATGCTCGCGCCCTAGCTATATCCTTGAAACGGTGGACCCCCGGAACGACGAGATATAGCAGTGACCACTGATCAACCCCCAAGGTGGACGCGGCCACGGACACTGTGCCGCGAGACAACGGAACCGTCGACTCCACAACGCCGCCGCGTCCCTATCGACCGCCGGTGGAAAACATCACCCTCCTTCACTACCGTTGAACCGGCGCGAAGGAGACCTCACCCTCCTGGAACTGGACCCGGTACCTGACACTTCAGACCTGTATCCCGCGCCACCGGGGTTTGACGACTACGAACCGATGGAGCTGGGTAACATTCCCATTGAGGAACTGCCTCTTGAGGGAAACGGGCCCGGTAACCAATGGCCCGACCTACCTCATGCCGGTAACGACCTACCAGCACCACCAGATGATAACGTCACTGATACGGAGTTCTGCCGATGTCTGGAGGCCATAGCACGACAGTTATAGATAGGATCGCTACCTGACATCCAGGCCATCTTGGTGGCAGTTAGTTTGGACACCGTGCCTACCATTTTCAGACATTTATATGTTGTACCCATTGTTTTAGTTTAATTTTACCTGTTTCTCTTAAAATTACGTAGTGTAGTTCTGTATAACTTGATAGAGGACAATCTTGTCGCGGGGACGCGACATTCGAAGGGGGAGGCTGTGAAACGATATCAGCCGCTAGGAGCAGCCTCCCCCGGGACATCAGCCGCTAGGAGCGCTGGCGGCGCAGTATATAGGCCGCCGCCGGACGGAACTCGGTCTTGTTCTCGTTCCGCCCTTGCCGTGACTGATTGTATCCTCGAGAGTAGTGTAGGAAGGGAACTCCTGACTGGATTATCGAAAACTCTAAAAGCCGGTTCGGAACGATACTCGTGAAACTTTTAGGTATTAGAATCGGACACAGGATTTAGCTGTACGGACAAGCAGGTCAGTGAGGTTTATTTTATGTTAATCTGAAGGATGTCGAATAAATGTGAAACCGTTTTCGGAACTGGCGTCTTCTATACTAGAGGTATAAGGCCCACGTGTTCACGTTACTAACAGTCTCCGCCATCCGCTCGGAGCCGATCCCACGCGCCTATTATTTTGGGGGCGCCATCCTGGTGAGAAAAGGTATCAGAGGGACATATAGCAACGGTGTGACGCTCACATTCGTTCCAGTAGTAGTAGTAGTAGTAGTAGTAGTAGTAGTAGTAGTAGTAGTAGTAGTAGTAGTAGTAGTAGTAGTAGTAGTAGTAGTAGTAGTAGTAGTAGTAGTAGTAGTAGTAGTAGTAGTAGTAGTAGTATATATTTATATTATTAACGGCTTTGTGACGTTAAATGGAATAAATTTTCGAAATGGCGAATATGATAATTTTTCCAGCTTTACGCGATTTTCGATTGAAAGATTTATATCGTGTGACTGCTAGCACAGCCGAAAACAAACGTCGTTTTGGTACTCATCGCGTGATGCTTAATAACTACCTTTCAGAGTTCTTATGGCGCCAACGTTTTCGTGAAAATGCTTTCCATTATCGAGCATATTCGTTTAGTCTACCCAGATGCTGCTATATGAGTTTCTTAATTTCACGAATAAATGTTGTGTTAATAAGCACAAATCAGCCGTACCCCCTAAACTGTATAAGTGCCACAGCATCTGTCTACTCCAGCGCTCGCACTATCAGTTTATCACATTATATTGTTAAACCAATAAAACTTAGATCGCATTGTGCAACTTACCCAGCTTTTGTTCAAATACCTCTCTTCTCAATCACAGCTTTTGTCTAAATGCCGCTCTTCTCAACGGTCGACGTCTCCTTGGGCCAAAAGGGGAGGAGCTAAGTCACGCGACAAATGCAGTTAGGCGTCGAGACGAAGGAAGGCGCGGTGGGGGGATGGCAATCGATTCCCTCGGATTCTCCGGTTTCCTCGGAGGACATTTTGACTGACATTAACTGAACAGAGTAGAACGGATTGACAAAGGTATCAGACGAACAGAGGGTTCGACTGACAGGTAATATACCTATGCTACTGTCCAAAAGGGGAGGAGCTAAGTCACGTGATAATTTTTTTCAAATAAACAAGGTGATTCTTAATTTCATTTTCAGTAGATTCCAGTAGAACAACGAGAACCAATAGAACATTATCGCAGTGCATTATCGCACCTTTTGAAACAACTCAATTAGAGAGAGATACCCGGACATTAGGAAAATTATAGGCTGACATAATCAACTACATCTTAAACTGCTATAGCGCCACTTCATAATGCACATAAACATCAGTTAACATATCAGCTATTTTACGGTCATTCGCCAATCACAATTATTTATTTGACAGATTTAAAACATCCAATAGCAAATACATTTTTATGGTCATAAGAGATTGCATAGCTCAGCGGTCTTCAACCCGTGAACCGCGGCCCAATGGCAGTGTTTAATCTAGGCTCTGAACTCCGAGGGGGACGGACAAAGCTGGGGGCTGCTGTTAGTTGATGTAGTGTGCCAAAATTTCCGGGGGAATTTAAATTTCCGGGAGAGAAAAGGACAATTTCCCCCGGAAACGGCCTAGATTAAACTCTGCCCAATGGTAGGCAAAAAATGTCAGGCCCTGCTATAGACCCTGCATCAGTTGAAAACTTGGCGCCACCACTGAGCATCAAGGTCATTCGTTAGAATCATCACTACACAACATTGGCAGCAACAAAATCAACTGATGCGCGCTTTTCTCCTTTCTTCGATTGACTGTTTCGACCGCATCGTCCTTTACCTTCCAAACACTCAGTTCGACTGTGTACAGTTGTATCTAAATGTTTGATTATGTTTTTGCTCATACTGTACGTGTCATTGCATCTATTGCAATGCTGGAAAATGTGCTCTTAAACCTCGTGAACGTCATGAGTTACTTAGTTAGTTGGGCGGCAATAATTTTTCCACTTCTGTCTATCTTGCGCTAGCAACTCGACTTCATCCCACGTCATATTAGTTTTCTTTATATCTTCTTTTATTGTTCTTCTCCAAGTCTTTACAGAACGACCTCGTTTCCTCTTTCCATGTGTGGGTGTCCATGACAAGGTTGCCAGTGTGGGTTATTTTTTACCCAATCTGGTTTTTTTGGGCCTCGTCTGGTTATTTGGTATTTTTTGGCGGAATCTGGTTATTTTTTAAATCTGCGAAAATTAAAAAAAATTGCCTGATTTACGCAGTGAGCGAGAAAAAAATTAGGAGTTTTCAGTTTTCAGCATGTTGAAAACTCTTTTTTTGCTTGCAAAAAGTTTACAAGTTTAAAGTTTACCTCTTTACCTTGCTTGAAGACAACGAGACGACCTTTGTTGCTCGCCAAGACTTTCTGGAGACGTTGTACTATAAAATTCTCCCAAAAATTTTCAGGTTTGTCGCAATTATTATGAATTTTATCATCTTTTTCGACCTTTTTGGGAACCTGGTTTTTTCTGGTTATTTTTAAAGGCACGACCTGGTTTTTTCCAAAATGTTCACTGGCAACACTGGTCCATGATAAAGCGATTTTTGCAGGTCTTTCATTTGATAGTCGGAGAATGTGTCTTGCCCTGTAATTCTCAATCTGCGTTCTGTTATGATGTCTTTCAGTCTGTTCAGAGAACGTCATAAGTACATCGCGAATAATTATTATGACGTTTAGGTTCATATTCGACTGATATAAGTTAGACCCCATAATTATAACGGCAAACAGAATTAGTTCACAACCAAAGACACAATTGGATCTTGTGAATTTGAAATCGAGGGTTCACTGGATAACTTTTCTATCGATGGTAAGATGATCGATCGACGAGTACACAATAACATATGCGGTCTGATTATATCGTAATCGATAGATTTATGGCAGAAGGAACATACTGTAACTAACGAGAAAACATTTGTTGAAATTGTTGCTGCTAAGGAGCTGTCCATTAATTACGTCAACAAATTTTTGGCAATTTTTGACCCCTTTTCCCTTGTCAGCAACTGTCAACTTTAAGTAACCCCCAACAATTATGTCAAAAACGTTTGAGTCCCCACTAAGATCAGTGACGGGTGCCCCTAAAAAGTTTAGAAGGTTAGTATTTTTGCGGTGATTTCTTCTTTCTTTAGTTCATCAAGTGTCATAATATGGTGGTGATGACCAGTGGTGTAGCCAAGAAGTTTTGGGGGTTAAAACCCCTCTTGGAGGGCGGAAATTTTTTTGTTATGAGGTCCCATACAGTTTTTTATTTTTGGACGCGGTTTTGGAGGTCAAAACCCCCTAGGCGGATCGAAGATAATCTGTAAATGCTATAGAATGCAAAGAAGTAAGGCCGACGACCTTTTTTGCTTGTCAGCGAAGAAATGGGAAAAGTATAGAGGAAAGACTATACTACGATGACCTGTTTTTGCTTGTCAAGATTTGTTCAAAGTTGGTCATAAGCAAAGACAACCCCCCTTCGGGAAATCCTGGCTACGCCACCGATGATGATCTTTTTGCCTGTTATACTTTTCCGTTGTAATAAATACAGTAGGCCTAGTATTCCATGAAATTTCCTATTTTCAATCATTTGTAAAAAAATGAATTTGTTGACGCCAGTTTCTCTTGACTCTTCCCCTGTCAACAACTGTCAAACTTTTCCAAACTCCTCTCCCTATTTTGTTGACGTAATTAATGGACAGCCCTTATTTTATTAATAAATGTGTCTGAGTCAAACCACAATGCCTTCATGATCAAAGTCCAATGAATCAGTCATATGATTCGGACCATTGAAATAGCCACGGGTGGACTCGGGGGAACCCCCTCTATTCGGGCTGGGACCGGTCGTGAGACTTGTGCAAACCGTTGAGTATTTGTGGGAGGGTACCAGTAGTAATTTCCTGTCCATTGCTTTGCGCTAAGGTTTAAGACATTGGAAACCCAATGAAATTTGCTTATAAATATGTCGTGTTTCACTAATTTATTTAACAGGGGAACGCAGCTGGCTCAAGAAATTCCAGCCTAGGAATGTCAAGGGGATGTACGTATATGGCTCTTTTATTTCTTTGTAGGCCTAGAGTCCTAGACGTTCATAGGTCACATCAGTGGTTTTCACACAGGCTTACTTAGCCTCCTAAACCACTTGAAATCACATTATTATTATTAAGCACATTCATTGGACTTAGGTACATGATTCCTCGTGTGCCTTAAACCCAATTAGTTGAGCTTCAATGTGTTTAATTATACATTTAATGTTTAATATATTACACTTTTGTGCAGTGGCGTAGCGAGAGTATCCGGCGCCCGGGGCTTTAGTGTAGGCCTGTATCAATGGAGCCCGCAAAGTAGATACATTTAAAAAACGTCGTCGGGTCGTCCAAGAAACTCAGGAACTCCGATAGAAGCCTGACCAGCAAAAGAGGTCATCAACTAATTCGCTTAATTACGTTGCATACAACCATAGGCCTACAACATTAACCATGCACCATTCGTCTAAATTGTTTAAATTATATTCTTTAAAATCCCATCAATTTGGCGCCTCTCCCCCTCTGCGTCCCCTTCATCCGCTGCCACGCTATAGTGCATTCGCGTCTTTTCTTAGCTGACGGACCAAATATATCGGCAGTTGTAGGTAATCAAAGGCCTTCCTGTCACCGAGTTATTTTCGAAAAATCTTATCTTTCATGTTGTTTTGTTTGCAAGGCTCCCCTACGGAGTCTTTATTAATAAGTCATACTAAGATTTACAAGGTAAGCCTAAGTCGTCTTATCCTCGAACACTTCGCTAAGCAGTAACGACATATTCCGATACTTTTCCAGTTCTAAATACTCGCTGCTGCTGCTTCTGCTGTTGTTGTCTGTAGTCACGCCAGACGAGATAAAACGGCTGAGCGTGCGTTTTCAGAAGTTGGACAGAGATCACTCGGGCACAATCAGCGTCGCCGAGTTCATGGCTTATCCGGAGCTGAGGAAGAACCCGCTCACAGACCGACTCATTAGGATCTTCGACGCCGACGGAAACGGAGAAGTAGACTTCAAAGGTCCGTTTCTCCTCTCCGTTTACACGGAATATCTTGTGTGCGTGTGTGTGTGTGTGTGTGTGTGTGTGTCCCGCGCCCTTTTATTTGGACGATAACCTTGTCAGATGTTGACCACTCTTGCTAAAACTCGGTATTAGGAATGTAGCGAGAAGAATCCCCACCCCCAACGCACCTATGTTCAGGTTGTTCGCGCCCCCTCCCCTCGGCGCCCGAGAGCGTTTGCTTCCTTTTCCCCGTCGCCAAGCTACTGCATTCGTGTCTTTCCTTAGCTGACGGACCAAATAGTGCAGTTTTGCAAGCAAAACAACATAAAAGAGGGAAGAAGACAGAAGGGTGACATAAGGGGCGGCTATTCGGAATGGGCAAGAGTTATTAGTGGAGTGGCTCAGGGCTCAGTGCTTGGGTCATCGCTCTTTCTAATATATAAATGATAGCGATTAAGGATTACTATCCAACTTTCAAAGATTGCAGATGATACAAAGATGTGCAGAAACATGACGATGACGATGACGATCTGATGACGATGCCTCAGATTTTACTGTCCAGAGGATCTAAGAAAATTGTTTCAGTGGTCTGTGGACTGGCAGATCCTTTTTATGTCGACAAATGTTCTCTAATGCATGTTGGGAAATCTAACAATGGTAATGAAGACACTTTAGGGGGGAGTTCTAACCACAACAAAAAAGAAAGAAACTTGTGGATAATCATCCATAGATGTCCAATCCATCTCAACATTGTATGGAGGAAGCAAAAAAAGGCAACCGAATCAGTGGCGTAGCCAAGGGGGACTTGGAGGTTAAAGCCCTTGGCTGTCGATAAAAAAAATTAATGAGTTTCTATGCATTTTTTATTTTGAGACGCGATTTTGGGGTCAAAGCTCTATTGGCTACTTGGCCGAAAAATTATAAAATGCAACGGTGTAAGGATGAATGCCATAATTTAAGCTACGAAAAAAGACTTCAATATTGTGGACTGACAACATTAGAAAGGAGGAGAGAGAGGGAAGGGGGATTTGATAGAAACATAAAAAATAATGACTGGGAAAGTAGATGCGCAATACGATCGATTCTTTACATTGGCACACTATAGCAGCACAAGATACGTCATTTCACTGTTTTTCAGGGGGGCAAGACACTTTCGATCTGACAAGTTTGCGAACAAGTTAACGACCTCTTTTTTAGCTTCTCAGCCGTTCTCAAAGGTCATCTCGAAAAACTAGGTTATTAAATGTGGGGAGTTTGTGCCGATTAATTACTTCAGATTACTCGACATCAAGCCCTCCTTTAGTGGTTGATGTTGTTGATGACCTTTTTTCGCTTTTCAGTCTTTTAGTCTTTTTTACCTATTTAGCCAATTTGCATTTAAAAACTAAAAAACACATTCATTGGCGAAAAAACATTTCCTCCTGAAAATCAGGGGGCAACGGCACCTGCCCCCAGATGACGTCCTTACACAAGAGGCCTCAAATGTAAATTGTTCAAGCAGAGGGGGTCCAAGAAAGAAATGTTTTAGTGCAGGGTTGTGGATGAATGGAACAGTTTGGACGAGGTGGGAGTGACAGTTGAAACAGTAAACGGATTCAAAGGTCATCTCGAAAAACTAGGTTATTAAATGTGGGGAGTTATTGCAGTAATTTTCACACAGGCTTACTTAGCCTCCTAGGCTCCTAAACCACTTTAAATCGCATTATTACATTCTATAATCTATACGAAGTGTTAGATAATATTAAATATTTCGGGGACGCGCTCGCAGACTGTTTCATGACCTACAGCTATACCGTTGTTTATTAATCGTAGAGTTCATCAGAGGTATGCAGATGATCAGCTGCAAGGGAGACAACGTCCAGAAGCTGAAACGTAAGAGAGTCCCAGTGTATTTAGAAGATCTGTTTTCTTTGCTGTTGTAAACGCTCGCTGTTGTAAGATCTCTATAACTTCATTAAGCCACGAAATAGGCTTTAGCATGAATGAATAGATAGATAAAAAAACTTAAATGGCTTGAACGTATTGTATCCCAAAGTTGGTCTGATATCTTGAAGTTCTAGAAAGGTATTTGGCGGAGAGGCGACGACCGACGGGCGTAATTTCCGTCTTTCTGGTGCCACGCAGCGTGTGTTGCCGCTATCGTCAGCTGTTTGAGCTTATGTTGGTCTACTTGTGTAACAGTGGCGTTTTCCATCTACGACATGGACAAGGACGGATTGATTTCGAATGGCGAGCTGTTCCAGACCTTAAAGATCATGGTGGGAGATAATCTGGAAAACGAAATGCTCCAGCAAATCGTCGATAAGACGATTCTTTATGGAGATCAAACAGGCGACGGAAAGATAACCTTCGAAGAGTTCGTCGACGTAAGAAGAACTCATGCATTTGAGTTCCATTGACGTTCGCGCATTCCGTCTCTTCTAATTAAAGCGCCGCTGTTTCATAAAGTACGGAGACATTTCGTTGTCTCTAAAGTCTAACCCCCCCCCCCCCACCCCCAACGAGAGCGCACAACCGCCGCAGGAAGCAACAAGAACATTGGCTTCTCATTAACGAGACGTCACAGCTTAAATAGTCTGCGTCCTGGTATCAATAACTCTTCTTTACATTGAAACTACAAGTAACTGCCGCTTTTAAAAAAGCTGTACAGACCAGCAAACATGCGGTATTCTTACGATGATGATGATGATGATGATGATGATAATGATGATGATGATGATGATGATGATGATGATGATGATGATGATGATGATGATGATGATGATGATGATGATGATGGTGTCTTTAGATGGTCATCGGAGTGGAATTCTCGCGCCGAGAATCGCGAGGAAGTAAAGTGTGAAGGTTTGAAAAGTCTGACCCACCAGAGAACTTGACTTTAGTTTGATCAAACTGGACTATCTTGGACTCGAAGATAATTTGCCATAAACTTAGCAGACCCTCAGAAATGACCCGACTAATTACTTTTTTCGTTATTGTTTTTGTTATAAATTTCTGTTCATTCGGTTAAATTCATTGTCGTTTAACTTGAAAGAAATCGTAGAAGAAGACATGTACGGTTGGCTACACTTGTGGATTGCAATTTCAATGCATGTCTTATTATGGCGTTTTTAACAATTTAACCAATAATTAGGCAGACCAAGCAATTAATAATGACCGGGCCTTGGGGCGTGGTTTATTGTAATATAAGGAACCTTATGATCGAACGCAGCTGTCAGTGGCGTAGCTAGGATTTTTAGGCCCTAATGCAAAAAATATTAATGGGCCCCTTGAACTTAAAAAGTCACAACATGATGAACAGTGCACTAAGGCTTAACCCTGTGGACCCGTAAAGCCGCAAAACCGGCTTCCGCTAGCGTTCCATAAACCCGAGAAGTCCTTTTTGAGTTATCCATTGCTTCTGGAGGACATAGACCATTTATTGTTCGCTGAAGGACAACAAGCAATCATTGGACAATTGGATGTGTCAATAATAAAGGCACGCCATCCAATAGGAGACAGACCTCCCACTTGCATACCATACCACACTCGCTAGAGAACAATGAAGCAAATTACCGCTTTTGTGTCGTCTTGTCACCGAAGCAATTAAATTGACGGTCTCAGCCGACCCAAATGCCTGTAGATGCGGTCGCATACCTTTCGTCGATAAGGCTTTCAGCATCATATTCCTTGGACCGGGTAGCGTACGCTCAAACAGGTGGCGATTTGTGACCTGGAGCAGTGGGGATATGTCGAGCTTGGGGAATGTAGTTGTTGGAAGATGCAGCAGTAGGGGTGCAGTTGGGCAGTGGGGAATTCCCCCTTCTCCTACAGATCGCGCCCTGCGCTCAAACCACTAAGGAGGATATTCTATGCTTGGAAGTAAACTCAGTTCGTTGGCGGGCATAATTTATCCAGCGTAAATAATAATAAATATGTCTAAATTTCGCCGGAATAGTGACATCCCGTCTGCGCCAAAGCGGCCACGAATTATATTATATTATATTATATCAAATCATATTACATTATAATATATATGTATTATATAATATATATATATTATACAGTATATATATATATATATATTATACGGTATATATATATATATATATATATTATACAGTATATATATATATATATATATATATATATATATATATATATATATATATATATATATATATATATATATATATATTATTAGAAAACCCCTTTCGACCAGAAGTGGTACTGGTCGCCCAATAAGTTGCTGGAAACTCTGATCTTCGGAACAATCTTATTTCTTGTAGCTTATTGTATACATGCATATTTGATTTCGTCAGGTGTCTAAACTTACAATGGATTCAAATAACTTTTTGTATTTCTTATTTCTGGTGGCTTATTGTATACATGCATATTTGAAATGCCCTTTCAGCATCTGAAGTGATTGAATTGTCGTGAAGCAGTGGCGTAGCCAGGATTTCGGAAGGAGGTTTTGAAAAAGGCCATCGATAACCACCAAGGAGAGGTTTTCACCCCAAAATCGCCTCAAAAATAAAAATTGCCTGGGAATACGTACATAACATATTTTTCGCGCCGTCCAAACCTAACCGTCCTAACCCCAAACCCCTCCCCGTGGCTACGCCACTGTCGTGAAGGCATACCAGCAAACAAGTAACGTTAACATGATACTAATAGCAGGTGTCGAATAATTGCCCATAAACCCATTTTGCCCTGAAGGGATATCTCGGGAAAGAATGACTAGCGGGAAATCGGGAGGCGGGCACGCCTGAATAGGGGCATTGTTTGGTATGTTCCTTCAGAAAGAATGTGACGCTCTGGGAACAGAATTCAGTGAAAGAATATAACGCCAGGGAGGCGGCGATAGGGTCGATGCTATTGGACACTCTAAAATTCCAGAGTTGTCCAATGCTCTTCTGGCAAACCATTGTTCGTTGCTGAATTGTGTGACATATGGGCAGGTGCTTCAGAACAATGTAAGAAATGCGCCAGGCATCCCCATAATTTCCCCCAGGAGGCCAGGGTTTATGGAACGGACGCCCGAGACCAATAGGGGTGAGAGAGTTAAAGGACAGCGAAGAACATGACCCATAATCATGGAGGCTTTTCAACTTTAAAACAATGTTTCATACAGTTTCAAATTTAAATAATATGACCAGTGCTGTAATAATTAATTAATAGTTAATAACAATAATCATAGTAATTGTGACATGTTATTTAATTCAATAACGAAATAATAGAACAATAACAATTATCTTACTTCTTATTATTTTAACAATGCAATTTGCACTGTTGCACAATGCCCTATACACACAGCAAAATTATTCCTTTAGAATTGTTTTTCCTCGCTCTCATGTTTGCAAAATCAGTAATAAGTTCTTTTAAATTCATTTTATCTGCCTCTGCATGTTCTATACTTAGAATAGCGAGATCACGTAAGGGGCTGTCCATTAATGACGTCAACAATTTAGGGGTAAGGGGTTTGAAAAAGTTTGACAGTTGTTGACAGGAGGAGGGGGTCAAGAGAAGTTGACGTCAACAATTTCACTTTTTACAAATAATCAAAAATAGGAAATTTCATGGAATACTACTTACTAAACCACTTAAAATCACATTTAAAAAAGGTCGCCAACGTTCGATTTTACCTTAAAATAGCTTGAAAAGCAAAAGAGTCCTCTGCACACTCTGCACCCCCTCTGCACCCCTGTATTTCAGGATACAGAGGGTGCAGAGAGGGTGCAGACCGTTATCTTTCCAGGGGGTGCATTGCACCCCTACATTTTTTCAGGGGGTGCAGATGGTTATGGTTATGGTTCTGGACAACTTCTATAGCGCCGTAGCATGGCGAAGGCCAAAGTCAAAGGCGCTGTCAACAACGCTGACAAATCGACATGGAACGGAAGATTGTTTGTCTTGAGGGAAAGTCCGCTCAGATGGCACAAAAGAGTTCGCTGCCGTGTTGAAATCGGGCAGTGAACCCTTCAGAAGGCGGTCTTCCGCAAGAAGACGTTCCGTCGAAGAGTCAGCGAAAACGCAGAAAGGATGTTGAAGGACCGCATGGATGCTGGGAAAAATTCTCCGCGTGGCGAAAATCAGGCGGCGAATCCTTGAGGGCGGTCATCTGCGAGACAGTAATCCATCGCCGAACTTGACGGGAACCGACTGAAGATGGAATTCCGCGCACGAAACCGGAACAGTCTTTGCCCTTTATGGCCTGTAGGCTCCGTCGAGTGACTGGTGGCTCAAAATGGCGGTCCAACCACGCCGACACAGATGCACCCCCACTTCGGGCGGGCCTGATCTAATGAAAGCCATTTCTCAAGTGACTTTCCTCAGTGTCTCAACATACACGTAGGCCTACTACAGTCAGCGGATTTTTGCAACCGCAACTTTTGGTCTGCTATTGATTGCGAGCATTTAGGCGAAGCGATAGAACAACTGGACTAATATTGTTCGTTCATCTGTCGCTGCTTCTGCTCCCTTGAATTTCGATTGATCTGTGAATCCAATGGGTGCAAACAAAACGACGTACTAAACGAAGATTCGCTGATTACTCTGCCGTACCTCAGTGGCAAGCTAGGGGTGGGTCGATTAATCGAAATCGAAATCGAAATCGCGATTTTTGAAAAAATCGTAATCGTAATCGACACGATTATTAAATAAATCGAAATAATCGATAATCGTCGAAAAAATAATCGAAATCGCGATTATTTTTCGATTATTCCCGTAAGTGATATTATACAATATTTCCGATTCAAAGAAAGATCAATTTACCGTTGATTATAAGATTTTCATTGAAAATGGATTCAACAGCGTCTAAAGACAGGTACCATCTTTCTGGGTTTGACAGCAGCTTTCGATACGGTGTGTCAGGTGGGTTTAATGTACAAACTCTCGCTCAACTTGCCACCCTGGTTCTGTCAACTTGTGGAATTACTCATCTCTGACATACGGTTCTGAGTTCACTTGGGAGATGTCAGCTCCTGGAGACGTCGACGAAACGGTCTACCATAGGGTCCAGTTCTAGCCCCCACGTTATTCAATTTGTAGGCCTATAGGCCTACAAACGACTTAGGCCTACCTGGTACCATCAGTAGGAAGTTTGGATACGCTGACGATATCGGTCTTGCCACCCAGGCTCGATCCTTTAAGGAGATTGAAGACCAGGGTTATTTCTAGGATTGTGAATTGGGGTGGGGTGTCGGGAAAATCTGGGGTGTGTTTATTTCTAGGATTGTGGGATTGGGAATTTGGGGTGTCGGGAAAATCTGGGAGTGTCGAAATTTGGAAGTCTCTACCGAAAAAGGCTGACAAGCAAAAAACCGTTATAGAGACACACAAAGTCTGACAAGCAAAAAAAGTCATCCGAGGATAAAGTTGTGGGGTCTATTTTTCCATTTGGGGGCAGGCCTCTTCAGAGGCTGAAGGAGGTCCAGGCCAGTTGGAATTTCGAGGCCTCTCCTAGCCTTCCCAACAATTAAAATTTTGACAAGCGAAAAAAGGTAATCACCAATTTTGAGGACCGTAGAATACCTTCCTAGCTTTCCCAAAATTCCAAAATTATCAACAAGCAAAAAGGTCATCACCAAATTTTGAGGCCCCTTCTAGTAGTAGCTATCTAGCTTTCTAGCTCTCCCAGAATTCTCGACAAGGAAACAAAGGGAGGCCCCCAAAATGATGGAGGCCCGGGCTGAATGGCCATCCTAGCCCCCCTCTGAATGGGCCTGTTTGGGGGTGTTCAGGGCTAATCACTCCTCTCCTTAGAGATCGACTCCACTGGCTCCGTGTTCCACAGCGCATTGTCTACAAGCGCTGTTGGCTTACGTTTCGGGCTTTACACGATCCACTCTGTCCTGATTATCTAACTGTGCTTGTACGAAGATCGACTGTGATCGAGAGGAGATCGGTTCTTAGGTCCAGTCGGAGAGTGCAGTTGTTGGTCCCTCCCCCGTCCAAGACCCCTAAGTTTG